>PVLA01006863.1:0-72152 GCA_004027455.1 Hydrochoerus hydrochaeris | reverse complement strand
GATGTCCATTTTGTGGACTTTACTTTTGTAACTTGGACAACTGCATCTAAGAGGAAAGTATGTAATTATCAACTAGTGATTTTTTACTGGTTATTATTTTGTTTTGTTTTTGAGATTTTGTATTTTTTCTACCCTCTTTCTGTTTCAAAATTTTTTCTTTAAATAAAAAAATTTAAAAAAAAGCAAGAGAAGGAAAAGAAAGTGCTCTAAAAGAGATAACTGTATGTATCCCTAAGTGTGTAAGATTGATAACCATGTTACTAAGTTTTTGTTGGATTGGTGAACAGAACTGTTTGCAGCCTCACTGTTTGAATGTCCACTTTGTATGCTTTAATTTTGTAACTTGAACAACTATATCCAAGAAGACAATATGTAATGCATCAAATAGTGGTTGCTTACTGTTTATTTATTTTTGAAATTCTGTATTGTTGCTACCCCTTTTTTCTGTTTTGCTTCCCCCCCTCTTTAAATAAAATTTAAAAAATAAATAAAATCACCTTATACCATGGGCTCATTGAAGTCAGAAGGGTTGTCTTCGGCAGTTGAGCTCTTCCTCAGGAAGCTATGGTGTTACAGTTGGAAAGCAGTAATGTACTCCAGGATGGTCCTTATGCTTATTTTCACAATTTTCAAAATATATAAGCAGTTAGAAATGGAAAAGTAGTAGTATTTTAGAGTTAGTTAAGATTTGGTTACAGTCTATCTTGGTTGTATGTGGGCTGTGTGATTTCATAATTTAATATAGATTGTTTTAATCTGTACATTAATAATGATTACAAATACCATACAATGCCTCTGAATGGATTAAATTAGGAAAATAATGTACTTATGTACCTGTCTACCTCTATGTTCCTTTGTCAATCAGTGTATTGTTCTATGAAGATAATGACACACAGCAGGTGAATGTCAGTACTTTCCTCTTACTTCATGACTGGAGACCTCTGTCCAGGTACTACTCACAAGCTGTATTACTTATTTACTGTATGCTAGACACACTATGATATTCTAAACACTCTACCTATAACTTGTCACAAAATGCAAATTTATGACAGAATCATCATCTTCATCATCAACATCATCATCAATTTTAAGTTTAGAAAACCTAAGAAAATGGAATATAATATAGCTGGCTATAGTGGCACATGCCTCTCACCCCAGCCTTCCAGAGACTGAAGCAGGAGGATCACCAGGAGTTGAAGATCAAGCTTGGCTACAGAGTGAGTTCAAGCCAGCCTGAATTATATAATGAGACACAAAGTAGGAGAGAGAGACAGAGAGAGAGAGAGAGATTTATAATATGACAGAATTGGAGTCCAAGAAGCTGACTTTAAAATCTCTAAAACTCCAAAATGTAAACTATGTCTTATTAGTTAATTCATACACTATGTGAAAACATTGATACTTACAAAGACATCCCAAGGTGACAGACCCAGAAGCTCACAGATGTCATTGGAATTTAGAGAATTCTTGGGGAAAAGTCTTAGAATAACATCAGGGTGCTGGGGACTTTAAATATGTGAATACTTTGATGGGGAGGGTGAAGCTCCTGGAGTTACTAAAGGAATAAAAAAGCTGTCCTGTTTCCTGAAATGACAGGACATTCATTTATCTACTTGAGGGACCTCGCACTGTTCATCCCTTCTGACATTCTGTGAATTCTAAGTGGAGACATAGCAGAAGATAACAAAGGGGCTGAGCAAAGAGCTAAGAAAGACTGAATCTTGGATTCTTGTTTTAACAAGGAATTGACCCAAAGTTCTAATCAAAATACTGTGGTTCACTACACTCTTCCCAACCCAATAATGATGAAAAAAATATTTTTATGTTATAAAATGAATCTACTCATAATATAAATAGGCAATCAGGAGTGTTTTATTATTTATAATAGAAAAGTATATTTGAGTGGCACTGTGCAGATCCCTGCAGACTACTCCCGAGGAAAGGGCTGAGTTCTGACAGGAGACCTCATGTGTAACTTCATGAGGAGGATGTATGGCTTCCATATACAGTCTGCATCATTGGGGACCTAATCAATGAAGGATTCCCAGTATGTTCAATTCCTAGAGACTCGAGGAAATGGTTAATGGAGTTGTAATTTTGATTTTTCCCTTAAAATCACATTGCTAATTAAACAGAAATAATGTCAGAGTTAACTTGAAGGATATTCAACCCCCAACTAATATTTTTTTTATTTAGAGAAAAAAAGGGAAAACAGAAAAAGGGAAGAAATAATATAGAATTTCAAAAAAATAAGTTACAAATCACTGGTTAATAAATTATATATTGTTATCTTAGAAATAGTTGCTCAAGACACAAAATCAAAGCATAAAAAGTGGGCAATCAAACAATGACAGTACAAACCATCATAAAATTGAAAAGGTCATGTCTCAGTGATATATGTGCACTCATGTTTATAGCAGTGCAATTTGTAATAACTAAATCTTGGAAACAACCAAAATGCCCATTAACTGAAGGGTGGATGAAAAAGATGTGGTATTTTTATACAAGAGAATATTACTCAGCTATGAAAAGGGTGGTCTTGAGGCTTTTAAGGTAAACAGAGGCAACTTGAGACTATCCTCATAAGTGAACTAAAACCAGACTCATTCATAAACACCGCATTGTCTCTCTTGTAACCCCTATTAATATTGAGGATTTTTTTAGTGATACCATCTAAATTTAGCTAATTAAAAATATGTCTCCTACTTAGATTTAAAGCATGTAGAATCAAGGAGGTTACATTTAATTTCTAGTATTGTATATTAATAAAATAACTTTAGCACTGTGAAGTGAGGTAATTTTAATCCTAGGTAAAACAGAGGACCAATAGGCACTTTCTGACAGGAAGGAAGATTAAATAAATGAGACACATATGTGTTATATCATATATATGCATGATATACACACACATATATATTGTAAATATATATCATCTCCCATATTACACTAGAGGACATCAAGATAATGGTGAGTTGAATATACTCAGCAAATGTATTTTCAGCACCAATTTAAGCATCTCATACACATTGCATGTGATAATTTTATTAAAGCAAAAATGTGTATCACAACTACTTGCTACTTGTAATCATTAAAAATTTGTCAATTACATAGTAGGCTTTATTTTTTGACCACAGAAGTTTTGTTTATCACTCATGCTAGTATCTAAAGAATACAGCAGGAATCTAGTTGAGGCTCACGTCCAACATATCCATAACCATCTATTGATGAACCGATACTGAAAAGTGATCATCCACCCTCACTTTGATTATTTTTAAGATGAAGAATGTCTGGTGAGTTCAGTGTGTAAGCTTTGTTTAAACTGGGTCTGGCTCTTTCAAGTAAGTTTCAGAGTGGTCAAAATAGCATGCCCATGATTTGATGATGGCAAATGGTGAGCTGTTCACAAGTAAAGAAAGTAGGAGTTCCAAACGTGTGACTAGAAACAGGACGAATACTGCCCCTTGCAAATCCTTATGAAATACTCAGCCCTAACATGTTCTTGGTTGGATTAAATTTATCAGTCTCAATTTCATTATCACAGAAAGATCTTTCTTAAGAGAAATGACCTACAATATTTCTTTAAACACCACATGGGATGGAACAGACACACATTACTAAATAAGAAAGCAAATTTAGACAAGATTTTATGACCAATGAACAAAAGAAAAATTACTAAAAGCAAATGCACATTAATTCACAAATTGAAATTGTCTTTCAATTTTTTAAAAATTTCATTTGCTTTTGAAACAAGGTCATGTTAAGTTGCCCTGGCAATTCAAGGATCTCCAGGTGCCCTTGAAATTTAAGATCCTTCACTCTTAGCCTCCAGAGAGTTGGAATTACAGGAACAAGCCACCATGTGCCTGGCTTGCAGGCAAAAATTTCAAAATAACTCTAGTAATGCTATTAGTAAAATAATTTTAAAATTAATTGTACAATGACAAAAGCATAGAACACATTCAAAAAAGAATAAAAGGCCAAATAAAAGGAGGGAAAAGAAAATATAATATGAAGAATGAGCTATATATTAAATGCACTCAATCATACACTGACTTCCAGAACACAGGAAATCAGATGGAAAGGGAGAAGGGATGAGAGATCTTATATTGAGTATATTGAAAGTCACAAATAATGTGTTATAGAGACTCATCAGTAAGAAATGCTGTCACCTCGATTCCTAGGACACCCTCCATGAACCAGTCTTCAGAATTTAGTCTCCCCACTCAGTGCTCTCAGATCCTGAGATAGCTTGGCAGTGACTGACCCTGAAGTGCTCTCTTTTTACCGGAGGATATGGTGTTCTTATCCATTCCCCTTTTTTGGATGACTGACACTTGAGGATCAAAAGGAAGAGAGATTTGATTAGTGATTTGTTAAATTCCATAGCTATTCTACATCAGCAATAAAGACTCAGTCCCAACTTTTGCATCATCAGTTTTCTGGCTAGAAAATATTTCTGGAGGGAATTTCTAGAGCAGTTAAAAGAATAACAAGTTCAATGGAAACAAAAATGAAGATATCATGACCTCCTTCTCCTGTGTATCTGTTCAAAACAGCAAACAAAGGAAGAAAACTGCAGAAGGAAGCATTGATCTTACTAGAACCTTACAAATGGATGTGGCACAGCATCTGCCCTTCAGGTCAGGTGGACTCCAGCATTTGCTCCTTGCCCTGTGCACTGTATAGAGAAAGGGTTTCTAATGACCCTACACCTGTCCAAGACCATTACCAGCCACAGTAGCCACTCAGAATCTCCAAAAGATGGGTAAAAAATCACTAATCAAGGAACACACAGCACAGCTGAAGGACCTAATTGGCTTTTGGGGCAGAATCCAGCAGTCAGAAGATACTAAATGAAAGTTTTGCTCAGTGGCAAATCATAACTTTCTTATAACGTTGTTGCCAACTTTATCTCTTGTAATATCAATGGCAAAAATCTTCTTAAATACATGTGTTATAGTCTTCTGAAATGCAGTCCTATTCACATGATCATAGATGTTACATTGCTTTTTCCATATTTTATTACTTAGGGAAACTTATATTTTATTTTCCACCCTCAAAGATTGGCAAGTTATACAGATGTTAAGCCCCTAAAGTGAGTATACTGAGCATATCCTTTCTATGCTTCCAATGTCTGGAGAAAAAACTGCAACTAACATCAGATCTAATGTTTTAATACTATTTCCCCCAAATTATTAATGTATAGGGTGCTGCAGTATAAGAATTAAGACTCAACTATGTAGTATATGTCCTGCTCTATTCAGTTATGCAAAAGAAAAGTAAAACATATGATGCAAATGAAGAAGCAAAATTGTCAATGTTAAGAATTACAGGAAAAAGCTACATATGCTAAAACAATTTATTATGATAATAAATGACTTTAGAAGTTATAAAACACATTGGTAAATACACAAAAAATGAGATTTGCTTGTATTAATAGCAATTATATAGGAAAATATGATACATTCAAATTTAAGGTAAATAAATAACATGAAATGCATAATGCTAAAAGATGCTAAATGCTACAAGATGTACTAGAACACTACCCTTCAAAAGGCAAATCATTCTGGGGAGAAATAAAAGAATAACTGAATAAATGTTAAAAATGTAAAATCCATGATGGGAGACTTGGTATCCATGAGAAGTAAAGTCTCTTTAATATTAAACTGCTTAATTGATATTGAGAAATGACAATGCTGGAAAATGTAAATGAAATTTTTTTAACCTATATAAACAAATGTCATACATGGGCATAAATTATTAGCAACAAAAAAGAAATGTGAGGTCTCCTCTGCATAAACAGCAGTAAGGACAATGACAAATGGGGGGTGTCTCACTAACATTCAGTGAAGTCCAATTAAATTAGCGTTTAAAAATAACTAAATATGAATAAAATTAAAAAGAAACCTGTGATTTGTTGTTTTTAAAGACTGTATTACATAATATCCCAACTATTATTCAGTGAGGGAAAAGTATTAAAATTTATTGCTTCCCAAGATATCTTAGAAAATATCCTAAGTTCTTCCGCTAGGGCAAATAAAACATTGAAAATGATACTTGGCTCTCTCATATGTATACATATATGTGTTTCTCTATATTTATCTATCTATATACATCTATCTATGTATACCATCTATGTATCTCTATATATGTCTATCTCTATCTATCTGTCTACATACAACCATGCATACACATATATCCACATGCATCAGTATACACACAGTTAAATCTTGGTAAACAGGAACAAGATGAGTGGATTGCCTTCCTGTCAATATCTTGATTGTGATATATTATGTTAATTTTTCACTGTGAGAATTTGGAAAAAATTATCAGGAATTTGCTTTTATCATTTCTTAACCAATACATGTGCATCTATAATTGTCTCAATTTTCAAAATGTGAGAGGGAAGGACATTATATATGGGCCTTTATCTTTACAATGCTTGGAATGTGAATGTAAAGAATGTTGTTCTGATGGTACTATTGAAATGGAAGTTGACCAGCAAAATGGTGATCATGCATAACTTAACAGAGCAGAGAGAGGAAGCCTGTTTCCCTGATGACACCACAATCTTACATTCTTTTAAATAGGCAAGTGAAATAGAATATCAAATTAGTAATGCATAAATCAAACCATATATGTGAACCATAAACATAATATTACATATTAAAAACCATATGGTAAGAAAAAATGAGAAAAAAATATAGTTGCTGAGCAAAGTAGTAGAATAAGATCTATTTATGATCATGTCCACAAAAACACAACACACTGAACAACTGTCCTTGCACAAAACCACATTCACAAGAGCAAGGAGAAACAAAAAATAGACCATCATGTGTCCTTTTAGTTCAACAAAAGGCAGACTTACCAAAGAAAGCAGAAAGGAAAGAGGATCATTTCAAGTTACCTCCAGGTACAAGCAATGAGTCAAACAGATAACCCTTTACGTTGTGTGGGTTAGATTTTTTTCTCAGTACAAGAATAATGGTTAATACATGCAGTTTGACAGCATTATTTGCAACAGGTGTAAAACTGGAGTTGAGGAAGAGTATACTTATGGTGATTTTGCTCAGTCAGACAGAATATCCACAGATTGCTAACTGTAGCTGAGATATCAAGGCTTACTCTAGCCATTGTAATGTGATAGGACTGTATGGTAAGGTTCATCTTCTTTGCTATTTTATAGCAATATTTTTTTAGCACTCTCACTGTATGTCTCTTATAAACTGGAGTTTGGTTTGTCCTGTAGTACTGAAAATTATAACATATCCACAACTTAGTCCTATAAAACCTGAAACTGCCTATAATCTCCTGCTTAAATAGCACTGTTGGAGAATAATTATAATGTAAGAATATTTTTATAAAATAGGAAAGTTACTGGTATTTCATGATTGATTAGATGTCTCTGACCAAGTTTCTGTTCTGCGATTTTTGAAAAATTCAATTGACCTTTATGATATCTACAATCCAGCTGCGTATCTTTGATGGGTACTCAGAGTAATTGTCTATACCTTAAGGCATCCTGGGCTAATTCAAGAATACTTTTAACTAAGCTCACTCTGGAAAATCCTTCCCCAGAATGGGTTTCTATGTTATGGTAATGTCTTTAATTATGCTCACCCCATAAGGGAACTCTACCCTTATTCCCAGAGTGTTTCTATATTATGATAAACAATTCCTTTGTTTCAACAAATCTGTTTAAGACTAGCCTACCTGCCAATACATGACTCAGTGCATGTAACCAATTATGTAGATTTTGTCAT
Organism: Hydrochoerus hydrochaeris; assembly: GCA_004027455.1. NCBI lineage: Eukaryota > Metazoa > Chordata > Mammalia > Rodentia > Hydrochaeridae > Hydrochoerus > Hydrochoerus hydrochaeris. Next base: position 64,389 of record PVLA01006863.1, on the reverse strand, counting down.
TTGCTTTGTGTTATTTCTAAATTCTGTGTAAACTAAACTCTTCCTAAATCCAGAACTCTTGCTTTTGTGGAATTACCTTGCAACAGTCTGGTGGTGTAAAAATTAAATGCTGTCTTCTTATCTCTTCATTGCAAAGACTCTTCTTTCTGTTTGGCTTGGCTTGGGAATTTGTCCACAACAGCACAAATGACTACAGGTTCAGAAAACTATGCAATCTGCTTAGAATTCTAGAAAGATGAGTGGAACTGGAATGAGACTATCAAAAGCAGAAAAATAATAACCCTTCAATGTTCAGGTCATGTCATAGTCCATAAAAATCATGAGCTATCAGGATCTCAGGGCCTCAAAGAGGAGGAGCCAGAAGTAATCATTATGGTACTGTATTTGAAAACAACTTAACAGTTTCAAGGAAATGCAGTGAGATTTAAGAAAATAAAAGTATTTCTACATTCTAACCAAGAAACTCAACAAAGTGATGAAAGCAATTTAAAAAAATTAAATAATAATTTTTAATTTGAAAACTGTAATCAATAAATTAAAGAGGTTATAGAAACTATCAAAAGCAGGATGGGTTAAGTTGCAGAAAGAAATATAAACACTGAAGACAGGCCATTTGAGAATAACAATTAGAGAAGAAAATAAGAATATAGATTAAAGAAAAATTGCAAAAAAATTGATTAACATGTACAGGTATAAATTCCTTATGTTTAATGTGACCATTATACATACTTAATTGTACAAATAAAATTAATTATAAAAAATAAATGTTCAGGTTATTATTTTTCAACAAAGACATGAGTATACAAAGTTGCAGAAAGATCATGAAAATAACTGATAAAAATTGTTCCAGTGCAAGGGAAACATAAATATTCATTTAGATAAAAATGAAATGTCACTAGTAAGATTTTCATTAAGGAATTCAACCCCAAGAAATCTTATAATTGAGCTCAGAAAGGTGAAAAACTAAGAGAAGAGACTCAATCCTGGAAGATCAAATTAATGCATTTAAGAATGACCCAGTTTTCCCAGCATTTATCTAAGCAGAAGCTTTGCATGCCACAGGAGTATAGTACTGCATTTTTACAGTACTGACAGAAAAAATTACAGAAACAACTTTTATCTAAGAGTGCTCTACAGAGCAAAGGTGTACTATACAAGAACAACAACAAAACCTCACTGAAAAAGTTACATATAAAAATTTAAAATATTTTAATATTTTAAGCATGGAAAATTGTCATATATAATATATAAGATTTAAAAATTTAATAATTAAAATAGCTATAATTACAATAACATGTTAACAGAGACAAGATAGGTATAAGATTAGATATCAAAAGTGTAAAATGTATAGAGGAAGAGAGTAGGTAGAGAATTTTCTTAATAGAATAACATTTCATTTTTTGTCTTTTGTCTTATCCTTATGGCCATGTTACATTACTCTCAATTCACAAAAGTTTTATAGTCAAGAGATGCTTTTCTAAGCTTGATGGCAATATCAGGGCAAAAATCTGGTAATAGACAAGCCAAAATTACTTAACAGAGTATCAAAACACTCTGTCATAAAACACTGATTATTGGCACCCCCCTCAGCAGCCCAGAAGAGCCTCAGCACTGACCTTCTACTTCACCTGAAGGACCTCAGCAGCTGACAGAATCATAAGCCACTCATCACCAGCACACAAAACACCTCAGCATCCCACACACCATCAGCGACCCCTTGCACAGTATGCAGTACCTTGTGAGGTGGGAGCCTCAGCAACACCTGGAAGTAATGCATAAAATTTCTTTTGCTAAAATCATATTTAATGCATATTTTATAATGACATGCTTCTACAAATCCTCAGTAGAATTTTAATTTCACTTTTTAGACTACATCTATGATAGTTATTATTTTCTGCCTTAGTAATAGTAAACTAGTTCATTGAAATACTATGAACACTAGCTTTTACATTATTGAAAACATCTACTATGCATTGTGTTAACTTTTAGTTTTTACTTTAGGAGAATCATTCCTATGTTTGTTTGAGCCTAGTTTACTCTAACAAACATATAAGACAGTATGAGGGAAATAATATTTATAGAGTTATACAAGGTAACACACAGGAAACAAGTTATCTTTTAATTTATACAGTGATATAACATACATAACACAAACTTGCAAGTAAAATAACTATGTTTCTGATATTTCTCAATAGTTAAAAAGCAAAGTTAGTCTACTGAAAGGAAAATTCATCACTCAATTGAATATTAACTCTATTAATTTAAAAGTTATCTTTAACATTAACTCTTAGGAACACACTTTACTCTCGTACCAAGGAGGAATGCACAAAGATATGATGTTCAATAGGAAATCATTTTAAAACTCATCACTATACAACATTATTTCTTAGACTGTACATCAGGGGCTTCAGCGTGAGAATCATGGTGTAAAACACAGAGGCCATTCTGACTGTGTGCCTGGAGTTCCTGCAGCTTGTCACACAGTAGTGGAACAGGATGGTGCTGTGGAAGATGGTGATGGCCATCAGGTGAGAAGCCCAGATAGAGAAAGCCTTGTGGCACCCACTTGCTGAATGCATCTAGAGGACAGTAACAGCAATGAGTGCATAAGAAAAGGGAATGATGAGGAGTGTGCTGATTGCATTAAATGTGGAAAAAAAGAATATGAGTAACTGGTATGTGTGAGTATCTGAGAAAGACAAGGAAGGAAGGGAGGAGAACTCACAGAAAATGTGATCTATTATGTTGGAACCATGAAAAGTAATTGCAAGGCGGAGTATGTCAGTATCAAGGAACAAGTTATCCCCCATGTATCTGGTCTAACCAGCAGCATGAGACAGAGTTTCTCTGACATGGCAATTGTATAGAGAAGAGGGTAACAGATGGCCACAAAGTGGTCATAGGCCATCACTGCTAACAAAAAGGCTTTTCTTATGACAAAAATGCTAAAGAAAAAGAATTGCATTATACACTCTGAAAATGAAATTGATTTGTCCTTAAGATGAGGTTCAACAGCATCTTGGGAGTAATGATGGAGGAATTTCAGAAATGCACAAATGAGAGGTGGCTGAAGAAAAAATACATGGCAGTGTGTAGTTTGGGGTTAATTTTGTTTATGACAATCATCCTAGTATTTCCTACCACAGTGACAGTGTAGACGACCAGAAAAATCACAAAGAGCAGTGCTTGCATTTCCAGAGCATCTGAGAAACCCAAGAGGATGAATGTAGTTCCACTTTTGTTTCTATCTGACAGTATCATGGTGTCTATTTGTCTGAATCTGAAAGTCTTGAAAAGGAAAGTAATCAGGAGAATGAAGACACAAGATGCTTGCTTTATTCTCTTTTTAGAGATGCTTTATGATAAACCAAAGTATTCTTCAGAATCTAAGAATTTATTTTACAAGATGCTACATATCTCCAAAACTTTAAAATATCACCACCATTTTAAAAATTTTCTTAAGAATTTGATTGCTGAATTTTATTCTAAATTCGCAAATGAAATGCTTAGCATTTAAAAATATAAGAAAATGATATTATTTAGAAATATTTTACATAAATCTCTAAAATTTTGACAATGTTGAATACTGTAGTTTTTTAAAGTTAACACGAATAAACTCAGACCTATATTTAGGATTAAGATACAGAAATTTTTACACAAATTAATTTTTGTAACTTACATTCATATAATGACATTTAGGGTAGGCAGCCTAGTATTTTACTTGTGCTCTTATTGCTGATTTAAATTTCATCTGTCTATATGGCACACTGAATCTGATATAAAAATAAATCATAGTTATCTGGTTTCTCAATAACTCTGGGAATTTGAATTATAAACCTATTTTCATTTTTCAATAAATAAAATTTAGAATAGCCTATAAAGGCATTCTCCTTTACTCTTTATTCTAGGCATGACAAAGCAAAGGAGAGGAAGCTTGACTTTTCCAGGAACATATGAAAACTAATCTTTGCATCTGTGTCCAAAATTCTGGTTCTGTTTCTCCCAACTATATTTCCTTTTTATTTTTCCCACACAGAAACACAGTACACTTTGTCATCTGGATGCTGGCAAGTGTCCTTTACCAATAGTCACTTTAGAGTCAGTGAGAACTAGAAATCTTAAAACTATGGGAAATAAACTCCTGCCAGTGTATGAGACTTAAGGGTTAGTAGCAGAAAGTTGCATCAAGAGGAAATACAGGGGCCAGGGTTTTAGCTCAGCAGCATAAGTGCCTGACTGGCAAGTGTGTGGCTGTGAATTTGAAGAAGAAGAAGAAGAAGAAGAAGAAGAAGAAGAAGAAGAAGAAGAAGAAGAAGAAGAAGAAGAAGAAGAAGAAGAAAGAAGAAGAAGAAGAAGAAGAAGAAGAAGAAGAAGAAGAAGAAGAAGAAGAAGAAGAAGAAGAAGAAGAAGAAGAAGAAATACAATGCACTATGATTGAGGAAATGGTTTTCATCCAGGTGTAGGTATAACAAGGACAATAGCAATGGCTGCAGCAGAAATTTCATTACTGCAACAGTCTGCCAACCTGTGTATCTGTCAATCAGTGTGTTTCATTCTGTCTATTTTGTCCCTCGAAGCTGACTAAGGTAGTCATTCTGGCCCTTAGTCTCCATACTAATATGAAGAGGAGAGTAGAAAATGTATGTGTTCCTACACGACTATGACATTTTATGAGAAAATAGAACTACAAAAGAGTTTCTCTGTTCCTCTTGATGGTGTCCAGTATCTACCACAACCTAACATAATAGAAATCTCTGTTCTGAGTTGTGGTTACACAACCCAAGACAGAATTTTCAGGCAGCACATCATTAATGATGGTGACATACAAGCCAGAGTAGGGCATTTATTGGCCTTGTTCATAGTTACATACATAAATTTGTATGTTAAATGAAACTTCAAACAGTAATCCTTTAACAAGAACAACCTTCTAATTATTGCATTTTTATAAGTGCCATTTCAGGTATTTATATATTTTTTTCTGATAGGGGTTGAACATACACTGAGCTACATCCTCAGCCTTTTATTTATTTCTTTTATTTTTTGAGACCATTTTTACTAAGACTCCATGTTGCTAAAACTCAATGACCTCCTTTTATAACCTCCCAGTGTCCCAGGATTGGAATCAAGTGCCATCATGTCTGGCTCTTAAAATTTATTTCAAAGTAACATTCTATGAATGAAAAGGCTCCTGTGGTTTCAAACACTATTATTATATTGCTAATAAAAGCTTGCATAGTTTATGTTTAGGAAAAGAGAGAACTGAAATCATCCCTGTAGATAGTTTGATTACTTGTCATTTGTTCTCTGGGGTCTTCTGTAGTTGATAATATTAATAAATTGGTACCCTTTAAGTTGCTTCACTATATTGTATTCTAAATCAATGCATTTCATTTTATTGAGACTCTTTTCTGTTCTACATTATTTATGCTTTTAAAAATTTGTAAATGCAAAAAATACACATTCTCTAATTCCTAAGAGCTTTAATGTTCCACACACAGAATCCTTTTTTATTTAGAGAAGAAAAGTAAAACAGAGAAAGGGTAGAAATAATACAGAAGTTAAAAAAACAGTAAGAAATCACTATTTGATAATATTGTTATTTTAGACATAGTTGTTCAAGTTACAAAATCAAAGCATAAAAAGTGGACAATCAAACAATGACAGTACAAACTACTGTCTGATAAACTAAAAAAAACTTAGCAGTATGGTTATCTATCTTGCACACATAAACATACATAACAGTTATCTCCTCTATGGGTCACTTACTGAGCCTCCTGAACTGGGTCCTCTTGTGCAAAGATTTGCAGGAAGACTGCACTTGCACAGTCACACATGCTTGTCACAACCCCTGTGCATTCACGTGAACTCCTGAAGAGCTACTTTCCACATCTGCCATTGTTTTCCTGACTTAAATTAATCTCTTTAAAATCTTAAAACAAACCTGTAGATGCCAAAGCCAAGCTCTGTCTTGGCTGAGTGAAGTGCATGCATTTTTGTTACCAGCTACCACCTTGGAGACACCAAGCCTGCAGATTATCTGCTGCCCGTTCTCTAAAGATCCAAAGGCAAATCATTAAAGTTAATCATCTTTATGTGACCCAATCTTCATTTTATATAAAATGTGTATTCCATGACTCATAGCAGTTGTGCCTTTTTATGAGATACTTTGTTCTATTTAAATGGATGTATCCAAAGTATAATGATCAGAATACTGTAATGGGTTTATCCATAACTTCAGGTGTTTACACTGCCTTTATCTTAGCAACATTTGAAATCTTCTTGAATAACTGTTATAAAATATCCTTTATGTCACTCCTAGAGGTCTTATTCTGCTAAATTGTTACTAGTTGTTTATCTTGTCAGTCTCTACTCCTCTGTCCTTGTTCCCACTCCAGCCGCATTTCTACATTCTCTTTATAGGCTCTGGTAAACACTCTTCTATTCTTTATTAAAAGATCAATATTTTCTTTTCCCCTATAAATGAAAACCTTTCTTTCTGTATCTGTCTCAGTTCATTTCACATTGTGGCCTTAAATTCATTAATGTTGCTGTGAATGGTGGAATTTCATTATTTTTTGTACCTGAGCAGTATTCCACATGGCACGTATCATGTTTTCTACACTTGATCTTAGCCAAAAGGCTGAGAAGTGATCGTACCATGTTTTCTTTATCCATTCATTCAACACAGAATGCATAATTTGATTCCATGGCTTGAACAGTGAAAACAAGTTGTGCAGGTGTCTTTTCTTTCCATTCCTTTGTGCATTTATTCAGCAGTAGAATTATCATGTCATGTCATAGTTCTATTACTAGACTTTTAAGAAGTCTGTAATGGTTTCCATACATACATCAGTAATGTACAAGAGTTTCCCCTTACTCTCTTGCTTGTCATCATTTGCAATTTCATGTCTTTTTCGTGTTAGTAATTCTAGCTCAGATGAGAAAATATTTCATTCTGGTTTCAATTTATATTTCCTTCATGGTTGTGGATATTGTACACTTTTATATACCTGTTACCCTTTTTGTATTCTCTTTTAAAAACTGCTTATTCAGTTCATTTGCTCACTCTTATTTGAGTCATTTCTTGTTTTTTATTTTTGAGTTTAGCTTTTATATATTAAGGACATGAATCTTTTGTTGAAGAAATAGTTTACAAACACAGTCTTCTAACTGCATGTTTCCTCTTCACTATGTTATTCACAGTTTTTTCTGTGAAGATGCTTTGTCAGTGTTTTCTTTTGTCAACTGTGCTTTTGAGGTCATATCTTAAAAGTCTTCCCAAACCCATGCCCTAAAGTGTGTGTCCTGTCTTCTTGTACTAGCTCATATTTCAGGTTTTGCTCCATTTTGAATGGAATTTATCCATGACAAATATTAGACTTTCATTTCTCCAATGGATGAACATGTTGTCTTTACCAAAAATATATAGGCCATAATTGCATGGATGTATGTATATTTTATTTTCTGGTCCATTGATTTATGTGTCATGTCATATTCTGATACCATAGTACCATGTGGCTTCTCTTTCTGTTACGTTCTAGTATGTTTTCAATTGGGATATTATGTAGTTTCCAGCATTATTCTTTTTCTTCACTACTACAGTGATTATTAGGGATCTCTTGTGGTTCCACACAAATTTCAGTCATTTTTTTTTCCTTTTTGTGAAGAATGTCTTAGATAAAGCTATAATAAATTTGTAGATCACTTTGATTACTAAATATATTTTATGGTTATTCTAATCTATGAACACGGAATATATTTTTTTTTCCACCAGGGATCAAACCTTGTACTTATAAAGCAGGTGTTTATGCTGCTGAGCTAAAACCTCAGCCCCAAACACAGAATAGCTTGAATCTTTTGTGGATCTTTTTAAATTTTTTTCACCAGCATTTTGTAATTTTCTTTGTAAATATCATTTATTTCCTTGATAAATTTTACTTTAAGGTATTATTATTATAGAAGTATTGTATTGTAGAGGTAGTTAAAATGAGAAACCTTGCCATGTTCTTCATATTGTATGAAAATATTTCCACTTCTTAACATTCAGTACAATGCTGGCAAAGGGTTTCTGATAAAGCTTTTACTGTTGAAGTATATTGATTCTATATAGCTAATTTTTATGAGTGAGTATTTAAGTTTTTTCAAGTGCTTTTTAGGCATCTGTTCATATAGCTATATGTGTTTTGCTTTTCCCTCAGTTGACTTGCTTTTTTACACTTACTGAATTCTGTGTATCAATCCATACTTGCATGTTTGGAAAAAACCTCATTTGATAATATTAAATAAAATTATTTATATAGTATTGGGTCACATATTCTTTCATTATTTGAATTTTATTAGTACCCATCTATAGCACATAATGATTGTATTTATTGTGAGGTGTTGATACCTGCATATCATATATCTTAATTTATATTTGTCTTTTACTTCTCCTATCCTTCCATTTTTGAGTTCATGGTACTCTTTCCTTTGGCAAAAGCTCTATTTTCATTTTTCCCTTCAATTATTTTATTTTCATTCTCTTTCCTTCCCCTTCCCCTTTTTACTTCTCCCTCTATCTCTTTTTCCCTTTTCCATTTATAAAAGATCTTCCTATGTGCCATTATTTGCACTTCATTTATACTTTGAGTTTTTCACACAAAAGAAACTATGCAATATTTAAGCTTGTTAGTCTGATTTATTTCATTTAATATCAGTCTCAATGTATATCTATTTATATAATAATTTACTGTTCTTTATTACAGATTAGAATGCCATTGTGTATAAACACCATATTTTATTTATCCATTCATTTGTTGACATCTAAGTTATAGCTAATACTAATTGTGATGCTGTAAATATGAGTATGTGTGTATCAGTGTAATATGATACCTTAAAATCTTTCACAAAGGTATCTATATTTTTTAGGTTTTTAACAAAATTCTATACTGATTTCCATAGTATTTATAACAGTTTGTATTTCCACCAAAAATGTAGAAGTGTTCCTTTTTTCCATTCAGTCTAGCAACATTTGTTATTATTTGATTTAATGAAGGTGACAATTCTTTTTAGAATCTGTGGTATCTCAGTGTTGTTTTAAGTTGCATTTTCCTAAAGGTTAATGATGATGAAATTTTTTTGTTTATTGACTAACAATTTGTATTTCATCTGCTCCTGTATTGATTGGATTGTTTTTATTTTGAAGGATTTTTCAGTTATTTGTATATTCTAGATATTAGTTCTTTGGCTAAGAAATTTCTGGCAGCAAATTTTGTTTCACATTTTCATATGTTGTTTATCACAGTTATTGGTCTGTAGCTTTCTGGTTGTGATATCAAGTTAATGATGGCCTTACAGAATTGAGTTGGGATGTGTTTTCTCCATTCTGACACACTGAAACACTTGATGAAGTACTGGTTATACTTTCATACATGTTTGGTAAATTTCAGCACTGAGACCATCTAGTCTTTTCTCTGTTGAATTGAATATCCTTATTGCTTTTATTACTAACACAATCTCTTTAAGGCTTTCTGTGTTTTTCTCCTTCAATTATGTTAGCTGCATCCAGGAACCTCACCATATCACCTTTAGTTTGTTGGTATAAAATAGTCTGTTATATTCCTTAATTATCATTAGCATTTCTGTTTTGTTAGTTGTTACCTGTCTTTTTTCTTCTCTGATTTTATGTATTTGAATGTTGTCTCCATGGGTCTTGATTACTCCATCTAAACATTTATCTTCCAAGGAACTCATTTCATTTATTCTTTTATTATTAGTATCAACTTTATTTACTTATGTTCCTGCAATTATTTACTTCTTCCTATTAATTCTAAATTTGCTTTGTTTCTGTTATTTTAATTTTCTGATTCAAATAATTAGATTACTTGAAATATATATCTGATGTAGGAGTTTATTGCTTTATTCTTCCCAGTTATTATTGTTTCTTCTGTGTCCCATAAGTTTTGATAGATATATGTCATTTTTTCTCAAAGTTTTTAAGTTACCTATTGATTTCTTCATTGATTATTGCTCAGTCAAAGAATATTGATAGTTTTTAGGCATTGTGCCCCTGAGGGCAGTATATGAAGCTGTGAGTGTGAAACTAAAGGTGCGATGGAGAGCCCAGAAGTTTGGAAAAGCCAGGAGCATGGATTGTCTAGGAAAATCTGCAAGGAGAAAGAAAAGTGGGCCTAAGAAAGAATCCATGGGAGCTACAACCACCAGAAGTAGTGTTGGGTGGAGTAACCCAAGCCCCTTGGAGCTCACAATTTGCCACAGATTGCCTCAGATGCTAGATGTGCAACTGCAGGACTTAATGTTTGCCTTTCTGGACTTTGGGCTTGCTTTGGTCCCAGTCCTTTGCATTCCCATTTGTAACTTTTAGCATAAAAATGTTTTTCTTGTGCCATTGCATACTGGAAGTGTTTAACCTTTTTGCATTTATATATTGGCATGCAGCTAAGAGTTTGCTTGCTTTCCATCTCAGAGGAGATTTGGGACTTTTCAGCAATGCTGAAACTGTTAGGACTCTGACAACTCTTGCAGATGGACTAAATGCCTTTTGCATAAAGTGATAAACATGAGTCTTTGAGGGGGCCAGTGACAAAATGTTATGACTCTAATGTAATATAATATTAATAGACAATGCTGGTTTTCAAGGATTGTTAAACTATGTTATAATGTTAAAATGGCAAAATGTTAAGAATAAGCATGTCTTTTATCTGGAAATAGGTTTAAAGAGATGTGTCTGCTTGTCAAATTGACAAAGGGTGGATTGTTTTGGTTGATAGATTGTGTAAACTTGAGAAGTTTAGAAGTTTAGCTAAAAGACTCAGCAGGAAGCTGGGATGTTTACTCTGTAAATATCCTCACCCTGTATAAGAGGAGGGCACAGAGATTTTGTGAGTGCTACATACACTCTGGTGTGGGGGTGGGGTGGGTAGCCTGCATACACTATAAGGGACAAAAAGAGGCTTTCTCTTCCCCCATTTTATTCTGGCTGCTTTTGCTCTGGCTTCTGTCTTGAAGTGTTGCCCCAGTGCCATACCATCCTGCCCTGAAGCCAGCTGATTATAGGCAGAAACCTCCAAAAACTGTAAGCTAAATAAACCTTCCATCCTTCATTTTGGGTGTGATATTTTGTCCCAGCAATGAAAGAAATGTAAGAAAGACAACAGTCATTATGGTAAACAACATGGAGATTTCTCAACTATGAGTGGTAATCATAAGAGACTGAAAAAGTGCATGGAAGAGGATTAGAGAGGATAGGGTATAAGGATCTTTATGTATAGGGTCCCTATGAGAGAAAATAAGTAATGCCTATCTCATAGTAGCTGCTAGAAATGGTTTCAAGGTTTCCCAATACAAAATCATGATAAATTGATGAGGTAAGTGTTAGGTAAACTGAGGCACTATTGAGCCCACCAAAGCAGGTGAGGTTGAACCAAACAGCAGTAACTTTGTTGTAGATCTGGTATGGTTGGGCCAAGGGTGCAAAGACCATTGGCCTTGAGCAAAGGGTGAAGATGTGTTTTTATAGGAGAATTTAGGAAAGGTAGGGACCTTGCAGGGGACCTTGCTGGGTGGGAGATAAAATTTTAGAAATCTCTTCTTTTAGAACAAGAATGTTACTGAGTAACACAATATTTTTGTGCCAGTCTTTCAAAAGATGTTGATTTCTCATTGTGAACATTTTGTTAAATACCTGTCTTCTGTGTTGTATCTTCATACTGCATTTTGGTACATCTGTGAAACATTTAAAATGTAATTGGACTATTTCCTATAGACTTCAAGTTGCTACTCACTAATTGAAAATGTGATACTATTAAAGGAAATTTGTAAATATCTAGACTTGGAAAAAAGTATCAGAAGGTGATGGAATTAAAAATAATTACATGATGAGAAATTTGAGGATCAGGGATTTAAACATACTTATATTTGTATATCATTGGGAAACCAAGCGTTTATCTGGCTGCTATTTCATCACCTCTTGAATAAGCAAGTAAACTATATAAAATGTTTTTTATCTATTCTGATTTTGGAATTCTTTGAGCAATGTGGGAAGTCTAATAATTAAACCTCCCTAAATCAAAGAACTTGCATTTTCAACTAAGAGCTATTTTGGAATCAGATTTACTAGGCTTAACAAGAATATTGCTTAAAGCCCAATGTAGTATTAACAATAAGCTTGAAACATTTAGTTTTGTGGTAGTTGACCCTTAATTTCACTAAATGAAAATATTATATAAACATTTCTACTTATGAAACTTCAGGTTTTTTAAGATGGAGCACACATCTGAGATAATTATGTAGGATAATGTTTAATGAACTTATAAGAGACTGCTGAGAGTATTATTAGAATAACTAATTTAAAGTAAATAAAAATATTGTAAACTCATTTCATATATTTATAAGAACAAAAATGCATTTGGACATTTAGAATTGAGCTGATTACTTATACCACTCTTATAAAAATATGAATGGCTGCTATTTGTAAATGTTAGACATGTAATTTACCTTCTACAGAACAAGATAATTATTGAAAAACATTGTCATCTTTCTCCACACTTTATAAGGGAAGGAAACCACACATCTTTTATTCTAACTCTCCTTGTTTTTATCTTCAGGACTAACTTTAAAATTCTGAAACACAGAATCCATGTTAGTTCCAGAGAAGAAAAAGCAAATTTGATCTATGTTCACCCTCTTGGGCTTCCCAGATTGCCCAGAACTGCATGTACCACTTTTCTTGATTTTCATGGTCATCTACAGCATCACCGTGGTAAGGAATATTGGGATGACTGTCATACTCCAAACTAATCCAGAACTGCACACTCCCATATATTTTTTCTTCAGCCATCTGTCACTTGTGTATTTCTGCTACTCCTCCATCATTGCTCCTAAAATGCTGCTGAACCTAATTCTGAGGGACAAGGAGCATTTCATTTTTAGGGTGTTTGACACAATACTTTTTCTTTTGTAATGGCGCTAATGGAAGACATTTTGTTAACAGCCATGGTGTATGACCACTTTGTAACCATCTGTAACCCTCTTCTCTAGGCAGTCACAATGTTCCAGAAGCTTTGTTCCCTGCTGGTGGTGGGGTCTGGTGGTGGGGTCATATTCCTGGGGGATAGCTTTCTCCTTGACACTGACATGTTCTGCCTTACAATTGTCATTTTATGATTTCAACATAATTGATCACTTCTGTGAGTCCTCTCTATCCTTCTCTTGCTCAGATACTTACTTTAATCAGCTACTATTGTTCATTTTTGCCATATTTACTGCAGTTGGCTCACTGTTCATCATTCCCTTGTTTTATTCATTCATTGCTGTTACCATCCTCAAGATGCATTCAGTCAGTGGGTGCTGCAAGGCTTTCTCCACATGTGCCTTACATCTGACGGCCATCACCATCTTCCATGGCACCATCCTGCTCCTCTCCTGTGTGCCCAGCTCCATGAACTCCAGGAACACAGTCAGAGTGGCCTCTGTGTTTTACACAGTGGTGATTCACAAGCTGAACCACTGATCTACAGTCTGAGAAATAAGGCTATGAAGGACACAGTCTGAACGTCTATGAACACTGAATTATTTTCTTATTAAGCAGGAATTTTAGTTGAATTTGTCCCTGATAGTTTTCATAAAAGGTGATTATAAGGATTCCATTAAAATTAATAGTTAATTTTGTATAGTAGAACAGGCATAGATATTGTTTTCAGCATACTAATCTTGGCTATTCTTTCCTTCAGTATTCCCTCTAATCTTTAATCAGTATTCCCTCTGATCTATAATCTTTTATCTATAGGTTTCATTTAACAAATGTTACCAATTTATAATCTGAGTGTGAAGTTAACAATTAATATACATACATGTGGCATATCTTGTATAATTCAATAAATATTAATTCCATATTTATTCCATAAAAGAAATGAAATGTTGACTAAGCTTTCAAAAACAGAATTATCTGTTATAAGTGTAGGAGTAAAGTTCAGATATAATTCTTGCTTTCCATGATACAAAATTTATCACTGACAGAATGCCAATGAATGATCTGTCCTTTGAACAAGGTAGAAAGTAATTACCACAGATTTTTTTAGAAAGGGAAATTTTCAAACATTTAAGATTTTTTTTGAAGGATGTTTTACTAAAACAAAATCACTAATGAAACTTGGCCATAGCAAAAGAAAGAGCTGAGATATTTGAAATATATTTCAGTAAGAAAGGCATTTTATTCAAAACAAATTCAAGCAGGTTGTGATGTATTATAGAGGTAATAATGCAATAAATCTTTTAGTGTGCTAATGTGATATAACCCCATTTGGTTTTGTAGGTGTATGTTGTGTTATGTACAGAGATGACTGAGCATAAACAAAAGTGTGAACAATATGTGATCTACTTCTTGAATGTTTTTCTTTTTGCTGGATTGATAGTGTGACAAAATGATAAACTATGACAATTCACAAGAGTCATTGTTGTAGTTGTAGTAAGGGTTACAAGGGAAATGATGTAATAAAGGACACATAATTTATAGGATTATTTTATAATACTAACCTAAAGAGTCAAATGCAAAAAAGTACAAGAAATCTGTGCATACACTAGAGACCAAAGAATCCAGCTGAGGACCTAGATCCCATGGCAATGTTCTAAATGATTCCAGCTGAAGATGATTACACAGCAATGCCTTCCATGAGTCCAGCTGGAGGTTTAGAACTCACAACAATGTCTCATGAAAGTCTGTATCCAGGATCTGCACTGGGAAGGCCCAAAGATCAGTGGTGAAAGCTAAAAAGGCTACATCAGCAGGATGAAGGATCTGTGCCAGCAGGCTGAGGTATCTGCACTGAAACCAAGATGCAACACTCAAGGGAAGGACCAGGGTGCCTTCAAAGAAAACCACAGCCATCCTAGTGACAGAAGAGAGCCAAGCCCCTCTGAACAGCCAAGATTGTATCAGGAAAACCAGCGAGCATGCACTCCCCCCACCCCAAGTTCTCCTTTTATGCTGTGGGCAACAGTTCTCAGATGGGCCCTACACACCCACATCATGAGAATTCAGTTCAGCTAGTCAATCATTAGTTAACCTACCTCAGTCATAGAACTGATAGATTTTGTCTTACATATGTAAAATAAGAGTTATGTGCCCAGTTAACTTCTGTTCTGTGCTATTATTGCTTCTATGAAGTTATCATCAATATTATAAATCATTGAACTGTTTTCTGAATTTGACAGTATCTCTGAACACTCGACTTCATATTTACTATAAAAGGAAAATATTTAGAATTTTCTTACTAGTTGAAAATAGTGACTTCATCAACTTCTTCCAAATAAGTGCAAACCAGACACCATTTCTCATAAATAAAACTAACAAATGTTTTTCTTAGTAATTCGTTTCAACTTAAATCATGTATATGGATTTGTCCTTCTATTTACTCATTATATACATGTAAAATTTCAAAGAATCATCAATACAGTAGGAAAAATAAACTTTCCTACATTGTGATGTAAGGGAAATAAAGTAATATGACACAATTTTATAAGGGCTCAATTGTGAGAAACCAGCAAGCACATTGCTTCAAACTTTCCCTGACCCCACTTTTAGCCCTATGCACTGAACTGTTTATACAGAACTGGCTATAATGAACCAGATGGTCCCTTAATTGACTGAAAAATGTGATTGAATCTGGCCTAGATACCAACTCATCTCATTACAGCATGTGGGTGAGAATTACCCCCTACTGATGGGTGGAAATGGGTCTCCAAGAGGAGCATGTATGAGTCCAGGACTAAGACATGAGATGACATCTCATCTGAGGCCTTGGGACTGAAAAAGAATTACCCCTTTCTGGAAGTGAAAGTACCAGTCTTGCATACATCAATCTATCCATTGTACTGATAATTAAGGGCCCTTTGTGCCTGGTACAAAATTATTCTCTTTCTTCTTACAATCAATGCCTGCAAAGTTCTCTGCCCTAGAGCTCTGTCATGACCTCCACCCACCTCCCTGATTGATACCAATAAAAGTCATGAGCTTTTAAATTGTTGTCTTCTTGTTCCATAGAGAACACTGGCTATCCTAGAACTTCTCATCTCCAAAACTTTCTCTTTTCTTTATTTTTCATCTATGTACCATACTGGATGAGTCATGAAACTTCTGTGGGAGTTTTGGTACTCAATGAAGTTATTCTTATGGTCATGTTATTTTGAACTTTTGATTATTATTAATTATATGGATTATTAATTCATATATAATTACATAAGGAACCAATTTGATAATGATTGCAAGAGGAAAGGTAATCTACAAGCAGGGCATGGTGATCTACACTTATAATCCTAGTGCTCAGGAGAATGAGGCAGGAGATTTACCTAAAGTTTGAGGGCAACTTGAGCAAAATAGTGAGTTCAAGTACAGCCTGAACTATAAAGCAAGACCCTCAAAAAACCAACCAACCAACCAACCAAACAACCAAACAAGCAAACAAACAAAAAAGAAGAGACATAAAAAATAAGAAAGAGTGTTTAGATATTGAATGAGTAAACAGGGAGTGTTTCTTCTATTGCAATAAATGATGTTTCTCTGGGTAGCCATAATTTTACCTTTTATAATATATATGGTATCTACATAATTTTACCATAAAATTCTAAATTTTCTTACTATATCTTTTATAATATATATGGTATTTACATAATTTTACCTTTTATAATATATATGGTATCTACATAATCTCAATCTTCATTGTGATTACAAAAGCATTTATGACATCAAATAATACCTTAAGCACTATAATCTCTTTTAACACAAAATTGTCATTTGTTTTTGTCATACTTGGAGAAAGGATGTGGATTTTGTGGAATAAATGACACAACCTGTTCAGCTGTTATCTTAGTAATCCAAGTTCCACACATATCAGTATTATGTATAGTTATGGAAATAATTTTAACATAATTCAGGTAATCATTTGAAACTCCAGTTCCATTTTACTAAACCTTGACATGCAGTCTTATATGCTTTTCTAGTACAATTTTAATAATTCAGATTATGGTAAATTTTATTGATTCTATATAATATATGACTTATGTTGATGTTATTCATAATTTTATAGTCATGAATTTCTCAATTGATATTGAAAGTATGTATTTCAAATAATATTTTATATTTTGGTATATAGTTGATGCATTGGTATGTATATTGGTATATAGAGGTATACTAATATATTGATATGTAGAGTATATCATCATAGATTTAAATAACAAAGAAAATAATTTTGTTGGCACAACTTAATTCACTTAAAATACATACATGAGAAGATTTTCAAAAATTAGTTTTCCAATATTCTTTGTCTTGGATTATTCTTAACACCACTTCTCCAGTAAAATATAATTTAATTTTTTGTATTTATACTTTCATTCCATTTAATCATACTGCTTTTAAAGTATTTAGCAAATATCTTTGACAGTTTAGTATTTGGACTAAGTCAAACTCATATGATAATTGCTTCACTAATTAAAATGTAATTTTAGTGTAATTTGAATATAATAAAAGTTACATTTTTAATATAATCTAAGTTACATTTTAATATTTTTGGTAATATATCTTTCACTAGAAAGTATTAGTTTTATTTTTATCATAAAATCATAACATTTATTTTTATCACAACATTTATTTTTATTATAACATTTTTATCATAACATTCATCTATCTATAGAACATCATTAGTTCTAAAAGGCAATTTGTCAACTGGAAGAAATTTTAAAGTAAAAAATTTATTCATATTGCATTTATTGTAACTGATACATATAAGAAACCTTGCAAAGGTAAGGACTTGATGCACACATAATCATGCAATGCTGATGTCAACTTAACTATAGCTGCTAAAATATTAAAAACTTACTTTGATTAACTTTCAAAATACTTCTTTTTAGCTTTGTAAAATGTGTGGTGAATTATTACTTTCTGTGGGAATTTCACTAAATCTCTAGATTTCTTCAGAAACTATGAAGGGAATAATAATACTGATTCCTCCAACACAATAACAAAAGTAGTTTTGGTTGTATCTTCTAACCTACTCCATTGATCTTCAGGTCTGTTTTTATTCCAGTGCCATGCTCATTTTATCACAGTATCTTTGTAGTATAATTTCAAGTCAGGGATTGTGATGTCTCCTGCTTTGCCTTTGTTTCCCAGAATTGTCTTTGCTATTCTAAATCTCTTCTGGTTCCTGATGCATTTTAGGCATAATGATTTCTCTAGATCTGTGAGGTATGAAAATGGTATTTTGATTGAATTTTATTAAGTTAGTATAAAAAATTTTGGGAGATTGGCCATTTTCACAGTTTTCTTTCCTATCCAAAAACAGGAAATGTCTTTTCATTTTCTGAAATCCTCTTTGATTTCCTTTTTATGAGTAATGTAATTTTCAATGTATAAAACTTTTACTTCCTTTGTTAGATCAATTCCTAAGTGTTTCATTTTTTTGGATGCTATAGTGAAAGGCGTGGTTTAATTATTTCTCTGTGAGCTTGTTGTTTGTGTACAGTAATGCTATTGATTTTTGAGTGTTGACCTTGTATCCAGCTACATTACTGAATTTGGTTATTACATCTAAAAGTCTTTCAATGGAGTTTTGGGAGTTTTCTATATAGAGGACCATATCATCTACAAATAAGGATAATTTAACTTCTCCGTTTCCTATCCTTATTCCTTTTATTTCTCACTCTTGTCTAATTGCTTTGGCTAATATTTCCAGAACTATATTGAATAGGATTGGTGATAATGGACATCCTTATCTTTTTCCTGATTTTAGGTTGAAAGTTTTTAGCTTTTGTCCATTTAGTAAGATGTTGACTGTGATTTATCATATATGGCTTTTATATGTTGAAGTAAAGACCATCTGTTCTGATTTTATGTAGGTTTTTATCATGAATGGGTGTTGGATTTTGTCAAAAGTCTTTTTCTACATCTATTGACATGACCATGTGATTCTTATTCTTGGCTCTGTAAATATGATGTATTACATTTATTGATGTGTGTATGCTGAACCACCCCTGAATTCCTTGGATGAATCCCACTTGATCATGATGTATAATCTTCTTGATGTCTTGTTACATTCTATTTGTCATTGAGAATATTTGCATCTATGTTCTTTAGGGATATTGGCCTGTAGTCCTCTTTTATGGTTGGGTCTTTCTCTTGTTTTGGTATTAGAGTGATACTTACTTCCAGAAACGAGTTAGGGAGAATTACTTTCCTTTCAATTTCAGTGAAGGTTTTGAGGACTGTTGGCATTAAGTATTTGCTAAATATCTTGTAGAACTCAGCAGTGAATCCATCAATAGGAGGACTTTACTTTTTTGGTAAGGTTCTAATTATATTTTCAATTTCATTAACTGAAATTGTTGGATTATTCAGATTTATTTCTTCTTGATTATGCTTTGGTAATTCATATGTTTCTGGGAATCTGCCCATTTCTTTTATGTTATTGAACCTATGAGAATAAAGTTTTTGAAGTAGATATTAACGATCTCCTGTTTTTCCACAGGGTATGAAGGGATTTCAGATTTTTCGTTTCTAATTGCATGTATTTGAGTTTTTCTTCCCTCTTTTTGGTAAGGTTGGCTAGGTGTTTATCAATTTTTTATTCTTTCAAAGAATCAACTCTCCAACTCATTAATTCTTTGTATTGTTTTATTAGTTTCAGTTGCACTGATTCTTCCCATAACTTTAAAATTTCCTCCCTTCTTTGAGCTTTGGGCTTGAGATATTCTTCTTTTTCTAGAAATGTGAGGTAAACCATTAGGTTCTTTATTTGTGTTTTTTCCATTTTCCTGATGTGGGAGTTTACTGCTATAAATTTCCTTATGAAGACTGCTTTTGCTGTGTCCCACAGATTCCAGTAAGTTATATTTGCATTTTATTTGATTGTAGATATCAATTTCTTATTTAATTTGTTCTGTGACTCATTGATGTCTTTAGGAGGGTGTCATTTAATTTCCATGTGTTTATGGGGTTCTTGTGGGCTTTTTGTTATTAATTTCCAATTTTATTGTGCTGTGGCCAAACAATATGCTTGAGATTATTTAATTTCCTTGGGATTATTTCAATTCCATGTTTTGTAGGTTAGTATATGATTGATTTTGGAGAATGACCCACGTGCAGTGAGAAGAATGTGTATTCTGATGTTGTTGGGTAGAATTCTTTGTACACATCTACGAGGCCCACTTTTTCAAAAGTTTGATTCATTTCTTTTATTTCTTTACTGATTTTTCGTTTGGTTGATCTGTCTCTTTGTGACAATGGGGTGTTAAGTTCCCCCACTGAAACTATATTATTGTTTATTTGATTTTTTATGTCTATTAAGATTTGTCTTACACAATTGGGTGCTCCCCTATTTGATGCATATATATTTAGGATTGTAAACTCTTCAAGTTTTCTCCTAGAAAGTATGTAGTGACCTTCTTTATCTCTTTTGATCATTTTTGGTTTGAAGTTCCAATTGTCTGCAAACAGACTAGCTACCTCTGCTTTTTTCTGTGTTGTTACATGGAGTATTGTTTTCCATCCTTTGACTTTAAGTCTATGAATTTCCTTTGAGTTAAATGTGTTTCTTGTACACAGCATATTGTTGAATTTGGTTTTATTATTCCACTCTGCCAGTCTGTTTCTTTTTACTGGAGAGTTGAGACTATTACATTGATGGATATAACTAATATGTACTGACTTATCTCTGCATGTTATCTTTCTGCTGTTGGTTTTCTACTTTTTCTGTTCAATTATTTGTTTTGATTATTGGTTTACTTTTGTTGTTGTTCTTGGAATTATAGTTATCTTTATATCTTTGTAGAGTATATTTCAGTACTCTTGTTAATGTTGATTTGGTGGTCATGAATTTCTTCAGTAATTTTTTGCCAGTATCTTATTGATTTTTAAAGGTAGTTTCACAGGGTACATCAATCTTGTTGAAAAACTTTTTCTTTCAGGTCTTGAAATACTTCACTCCCAGCTCTTTTTGACTTGAAGGTTTGTGTTGAGAAGTGTGCTGATTCTGAGAGACCCTTTACAAGTGGTCTGTTTCTTTCCTCTCACATCTTTTAGTATCTGTTCTTGTGCTCAATCTTTGATTTCCTAATTATTATATGTCTGTAAACATTTATTTTAGTTATGGCTGATTGGGGTTCTATATGCCTCACATCTGTATATCAGAAAATTTTCTCAATTTTGGAAAATTTTTTGCTATTATTTCTGTAAATATTCTTCATATGTCATTTATGTTGACTCCTGCTTTTTCATTTACACCTATTAGTCTTATATTATTTCCCTTTGCAACATCTTGCAGCTGTTGAATTGTTGTTTCCTGGTTTCTTATTATTTTTAAGAGATCTTTTATTTCCTGATCATAAGTTTGCATCTGGTCTTCAAGCTCTGAGAGTCTATCTTCAGCTTCATTCAAGTGGTTTTGGAAACTTTCAATGGAATTTTTAACTACATGAATATCACTTTGAATTTGTTTCATGCATTCTAGTTCTGTCTTATTTTGTTCATACATGATTTCCATCATTTTCTTGCATTCCTCTATTTTTTTATCTAGATCTTCTTTAGATATGCTCACCATTTCTTTCATTTTTTTCTTTTCTTTTTTTTTTAACCTAGGAGATTATTTCTGTTCTGATTTCCTCTATAGCTTCATGGAGTTTCTTCACTTCAATTGCTGTCATTTTAGAAAGTTCAGCTGGGAGATTTCCAGTGTCTTCCTTTCAGTGTATACTGGGTTTATTCTTGCTGGGCTGCAGGACTGAGACAGCATCTTGCTTTCCCAAAGCAATCCCTTGCTTTCCCAAAGCAATCCCAAAGGATTGCACTGGAACACTTTGCATGGCAGAGCTTTTATCCTCTGATATCCCTGTGGCTAGCTGGACCACACCTCAGAACTGTAGAGGCAGAGCCTTGCAATCTGTGACCTGTGAGGCTGGCCAGGCATTCCCTTGATGAATTATGCTGGGTTGCACTGGGACACTGGACTGTGAAGAGCTCAGCTTTTCCATGCAGCTAGCAGAGATGCACACCTGGAATTTTGTTGCTTTTTAAAATGTGATCTACATTTATATAACATTGTCAATATTCAGTGTTTACTTTTTCACTCATTAGATAAAAAAGAAAAACAATGAAAATTTGTCATGTATCAGTGATAATGAAATGGGTAAGTTAAACAGCCCCATTAAGGCATCAATGACTGCACTTAAACACATTATAGATGTTTTAACATGTCAGTTGAATAAAATGAGAGAGAGAGAGAGAGCAATATTATCCATAATTAAAACAGCTACAGAGTTCAGTGCTGATATTATGTCAATGTGGCAGTTCTAGCTTGGTTCATTATTCACATAACAAACAGTACCCAATATCCATTTAAAATACTGTTTCTTCTATTTTTAAAATTTTCGTGTATAATAATTCTTTAAATGGTTCTACATACAATAATGTATATAAAGCAAACATATTAATATTGATAAAAAATGCAAAATAATTCTATAATACCAAATAATTTATTGAACTCATAAAAATCTGTACCACATATTTTAAATACTCTTCTAAAATACATAGAAATTTATTTCTTCCTCTATATTGCTAAATATTTAGAATTTTATTCAGAAATATTGACTAAAGTGAAGGAAAAGATTATAACAGCTTGTGAAATAAAATGAGTCATTAAGGTAAAGTGATTCAAATTTAAATCTGCCATGTTAAATGAGTTGAATCATGGTTTCATTTTATGTCACAAGATGTTCATGCAGGTAGTTAGGTTTCAACACTTAAAATAACTGCAAATGCATTTGGTAAGGCAAATGAAATTTCTGTTGCAAAAGTTGAGTTTATGTCCATGCTCATTTAAAAAATACATAAAAAGTGGGAATAAAGATTATTCTCATAACACATGCTAAACATGTACCTACTAACACTGTTTCAGCATAAGAAATTCACTTTTGTTCAGTGTATCATTTCTAAGACTTTGGTTCAATCTGTTACAGATTACCACTATACCATACTATAGTTACTTTGAAAACATTTCAGAATATAAAACATATTTTATTCAAGCATCTCGTCTCTGATATACTCTACATCACACACACACACACACATGCACATAACACTTGTGTCACTTTAGGTCAATAAAATATTTGTTAAACCAGAGTCAATTTTGTCTCTTTGATTTTGTTTTTGCAGTTTTCTTTGGAATAAAACTCCTTTCTCACTGAAATGAACCTCTGAATAAACTGATCATTCTCTTTCCTGTGGACCAGTTCATTCAGTGCCTTAATGGTTTTTGAATATCCCCCTCTTAAACTTTATATGCTATTTATTATTTTCTACTTCTTAAGCCACCTACTTCACAGGATTAAGAGTTTAGTCTACTCTTTAGTCTTATGTAAAAGATGGATAGAAATAGTATGTATTGGGTTATTTAAGGCAAACCATGTGCTGGACATTTAAGTTATACTTTAATCGTCACAGTTTATGGGCCCTCTCACAGTATTTCAGAACTGCAGATGAAATATTATACATGAAGCCAGCATGGTGATAAACACATGTGTTCCCAGCACCAGGGAGGTTGACACAGCTGAGTAAGTATGAGCCAATCCTAAACAATCTAGAGATCTTTTCTCAAATAAAGAGAATGATTTTTAATGGCTTCCAAGAAGAAAACAACCCACATTTACACATTTGGAAGGGAAATCTGTTTCCATTCAATTGCACAATATTAACTATTAATTTTAATTCCACACAAATTTATGTGTAATTTTTGCATTACATAAAAGCTCCATGAAATTATCTTTCTCAATTAGAAAATATTTTTTGTACATCATTTTTAGGACTATGTCCTTCACATCCTTATTTCTCAGAATTTAAATCAGGGGGTTCAGCATGGAGTTCACCACCAACTATGTTTTTCAGCTTATGAATTCTAACTACTATTACTTCTCTATTTACTTTAGGGTAATAAAATTGTATTATAAAATTTTTCTAGATTACTCTAGATCCAGGTAAGCATTTTTTATCAATGGCATGCAGCTAAAGAATCTGTACTGTTGTGAGTAGAACCAAGTCTCAGGTTCTTGGTAACATATCAATTTATTAACTACAATATTCTGAATATAATTAGAGGTTCATTTATTAACTTGTGCATTTTATTAACAATCAGATTTGCAATAATAAGCAAACTAATCTTTCTAACCTAAGATTTTCTAATCTTAAGAAAATTTTCCTGGGGGGAAGACAAGATGGCTGATCCATCATCAACAGAATACTAAGCCTCCCAGGAGAAAAAACTCATATGCCAGAATAAAACACCATGGAGAGACCCAGACAGAGAGAGTTGGATCCTCTTGACACAGGAAGAAATTAAAACTTAAAAAGTTCATTAAATACTTTGGGACTACAACTGAAGCAGCTAACAATTATGGGACACAGAGTTTTTGCAGTGACCCACCAAGTTTGCATCAGCTTTAATCTGTGCCAGCTGGCAGAGCTGCCCAAACTCATTTCTGCCACCACTCACAGGAAGCAGAGCATTGTTGAAGTTGGGGGTTGGAGAGCCCAACAGAGAGTGGAGCTGGTGAAGGGATCTTCATGAATCCATGGTCAGTGCTAGGAATGAGACCCCCCTCACAGGAAGGGTGCAACCAAATGGGAGACATGTTGGAATCATCCAGGAAGAGCCTGTACTGGGAATCACAGTGACTTCAGTTGGTTGCTCCCTCCCCAGAGCAGATTTGTGGGATTTGCTTGGACTGGGCCATTCCCCTGGCTGGGACCCAATGAGCTGTCCCAAATTGATTCCCTGTGCCTAGCATGCACTAAATGTGTGAAGGCACCTGAAGTTTGGTTGGCCCAGTGGGGAGGTTCAGGCATACGTGGCAACTGCTTATACCTCAGTGACAAGAGCAGGCAGGAGAGGGCATAGGTCCCTTGCCAGTGTGCTTTGGAGGAAACGTGGCCAACAGGGAAGGGGGCTGGGACCTGCACTGTAACCCATGTGGAGGAAGCCAGGGCCATGAGAGGAGAGAAAGGTAGGAGGAGGCCCCCAGCCCAGAACCCTGAGAGCACTGATCCATGAGAAGGAAAAACAAGGGAAACTGAGGGCAGCAAACACACTTCAGACATCGCTTCAATGGACATTAGGAAATATTTTTCAGGACCTTGTAGATGAGCTCAAAACTGAAATATTAAATCAGGTAAAGCAAGATATGGGTAGAGTAATAAAAGAAATGCTTTCAGGATGCATCTCTCAGGATGATACAGATGAAGAAGGGAGGAACAAAAAAAAGGAGAGAAACATTTGATAAAGAATATAAGGAAAATATAGAATACATGAAGCAGATTCAAAGAGATTACCAGGAAATTAAAAACTCCATTGAAAGCTGGTAAAATTCCTTAAAAGAAACTAAGGATAGACTATCAAAACTTGAAGACAAGTTTGCAATGTGTGATCATGAAAGGAAAGATCTCTTAAAAACAACAAGGAAACAGGCAGTAACAATACAAAGGCTAGAAGATGACAAGAGAATCTGCAATTTAAGAATAAGAAATGTGAATGAAGAAGTAGGAATACATACAGGCAAATTACAAAAGGCTATTCACAGAAATAATTAAGGAAAACTTCCCAAGCATGGGACATTCGGTTGGGTATATGAGGCATACAGAACTCCAGCCACCTACAACCAAAACAGATCTACACCCAGATATATAATAATCAAGATACCAGAAATTCAATATAAAAGCAGAATATTAAAAGCTGTCAGAGAAAAGAAACAGATTACCTATAAAGGTAAGCCCATCAGAATCACAGCAGGCTTCTCAACACAGACCATCAGATCAAGAAGAGCTTGGAGGAAAGTATTCCAAGCCATGAAAGAAAACAACCTCCAGCCCAGACTGATGTAACCTGAAAAACTGTCACTAGAAATTAATGGAGAAACAAGATGCTTCCATGATAAAGAGGAACTGGGGGGGGGGGTTTGTGACCACCAATCCAACCCTACAGAGAATACTGAAGGGCATTCTAGAAAGAGAGAAAAAAATACCAGGATTTTAGGTACAGTGGCAGAAAGTCCTCAGTGAGTGGGGCAGGCAGTAGAATGAAGGAGAAAACTAAAGAAAGGCATAAAAATAGCTTAGCAGAAATGAGGCAGAGAAGGATAACTAGAATTGCTAACATAGATGGCCTTGATAAGCTATATTGTTAATAGTGCACCAGGATTTAAAACCCACATTACTCACACTACTCTGCTTAGATGTATTATATTCTGTTCCAGTCATTCTACCTGTACTAGATTTGAGGGCACAGACAGTAATCCCAAAAATAACAGGATATAGTGTGGTAATCATCCTTAATTTCCTATTAACTTAATCTAAAGCTCTGTAAAACCTACATTGTTTTACTGTGAATGGTCATAATCGAATCTGGTTTGTTGGATCACTGTTTTGTATTGATATTTTATTCAAAGCTGTTATGTTTGATAATATCAAGTCTGAGAGTATAGGCAACTGCACTTAAGTTGACAAGATCCACTAGAATATCTACTCTGGTTTGATTATTACCTGCCTTTGAAGTTTTATACTGTCTACAATGTTTTATTTTACTAATATTTTTATTTACTGTTATATTCAATTATACTGCTACATTCAATTATGCCTGATGATATAGACATTCTATTGAAGATAATAAGAAACAACACAATAATCATTATAGATCACCTGGTACTGTGGTTTTATATGACTTTTTGGTTTTATGTTTTTATAGAAATTTGTTTTGTTGTGTCTTGCTAAGTTTTTTTTCCCTCTAATACAGAAAGGATAGAAATACATGTAGAGATTCATGCATGCATAGCTGTTTACACTCTCACTG
This sequence comes from Hydrochoerus hydrochaeris, assembly GCA_004027455.1. Lineage (NCBI taxonomy): Eukaryota > Metazoa > Chordata > Mammalia > Rodentia > Hydrochaeridae > Hydrochoerus > Hydrochoerus hydrochaeris. The sequence goes on along the minus strand of PVLA01006863.1, from coordinate 37,510 downwards.
TTTGTCTACTTTGTATGCTTTAATTTTGTAACTTGAACAACTAATTCTAAGAGGACAATATGTAATTTATTAACTAGTGATTTCTTATTGTTTATCTTTTTTTGGAATTCTGTATTATCTCCTTCCTTTACATGCTTTTGTTTTTCTTTACATAAATTTTTTTAAAAAGGAAAATGTGTCTATTACTTTCCACATGCTGCATAAGTATACTACGAAGCAGCATCAGGTTTTCTTGGCTAGGGATATTTAAGTAAAACATTTACTTGGTCAGGAACCATAATAAAAAACTGACATAGAAACATATTTTATGAGTATGATTATCTCCCTCTCCCTCTTTCTCCCTCCCTCTCCCTTTCCATCTCTCCCTTTTCTTCATTCTCTTTCTCCCTCTCTGTTTCCATCTTCTCCTCCTTTTACCATTTTCTCTCACTGTCTTGCCATTCCGTCTTTCTCTTCCTCACTCCTGTCTCCCTCTACTTCTTTCCCTCCCCCCTTTTAAAATATCTATTATTCTCATTCTTTCCTTATGTCCCTTGTGAAGGAAAAGTAGTAACAACTTTAGGTAGTCCTGTAGTGTAGAGATGTATCCAAAAGAACCATTCAGTTTCTTTCAATGTTAGCAACACCATTCTCTTCCTAAAATGCCAGGGATTTTTTCCCTTATGCCAAGTAAAGTTACTTCTAGTGACACACATCAGAAAGTAGTTCAGATAGCCCAACAATAAAGATGTCTGGCCATATGCAAAATTGAAATATTCAGTGGCCCTCTACTCATAAATTTCTCTATAAAAGTCAAAGCAGACATTCTAATTATCAATTTTTTGCTAACATTTTATTTATAGAAGACATTAACATTTGTTATTAACTATTACATTTCATGTTTAGATCTTGTCTCTTAAATGCTATTATTACATTCTTCATAAAGGTTTTCATTATTTTAGCTTAGGAAAAATGGTAGCTAAAATCTTCTTCCCTGTAATTACTTTTTGTCTTCTAATACAGTTATTATTTATGGCACCAGTAGTCATGTTTATTTCCTCTTTTTTACTTAATTGAAGCTAGTCTCTTTAAATTTTTTCACCAGTCTCTTCAATTGTTGTTCATCTAATTTTGATTAAATATTTACAGATTGTATCTCTGTTACTCCTCCAAACTTTATAATAATAAAATAGTATATAATCCCAAATTCTCAGTGCCCTTTTATCCACCTCCTAGATATAGATTCTCCATGGAATTGTTGATGAACTTAGTTCTGGGCCCTTTAATATAAAATAAGCATAAATGTGAACTTCCTGGTCCTTGCTTGATCACATTTATTTCTCAAGAACGCTCTAGTTCTCCAGATGCTTTCTTTTTCCTCTAATTGACTTCTAGCCTAAAATTAAGATTAAACTGTCTTTAGAATTTTAGGACAAACCTATTGGTGGCAAAAGGAGGACCCCTCCTGGTTGAGAGTGATGTTTGTATTTTTATATCTATAGTTAAAGTCTTGGGAAAAAAGCCCTAGAGGCTATTTATTGCTTCAATCTCTTGAGGACATAAAATAAGCAATTAAATTAACCACCTAATCCTATACAATTGTAACATAAGAGAAAACCTAGAGGTGAATTTTGGTTATATCAGGAGAATTTCCTACACAAGTTATAGCAGCATTAGTACCACTTGCAGTGAAATAAATTATCTATGAATGTCATTTTCCTTCGACCCCAGACTACTGAAATTTGCTACCAATTTCAATCCTAAAAATACTTTTAGGTCTAAGAATCATTATTAGGAAACTTTTATTTAGTGGCTTTTACAATCCATAACATTCTTCCTCAGTACCGCACACTGGGGTCATCCTGGAGGAATGTGAATACCTGGCTTTCACACCAGCTTGGAGAAATGCTTTCCTGAGAGTTAAAGGTCAGATATTTACAAAGTCAAATATTCTAGTGCAGAAATGACCTAATATTTCTCAAATCTAGTATTTCTTTTTATTTACTGTGTGCTGATTGGTGAATCCTATATCCAAAATATCTGAACATTATTTTTGTGAACATTACCACAGTTTTTCTTAACAACCTGGAATTTGTTCTCTCATTGTTCTTCTTAGTAAAGCTCTGTTATGGATTAAAAACTGGTGAGTAGCTTAATGCCAGCTGGATTGCATCAGCAGGGCACTGAGCATAGATGTTTCACCTGAGGAAAGTTGCCAGTATAAATGGAGATATGGAGAAGGAGAAGCTATCACGTTAGTGCTTTAAGGTGTTAATGCATTGTGGTGTTGTGGGTTCTCCTGAGTTGCTGTTTGAGCCATTGGTTCTCCTGGAAAAGCTCTGGTCCTCACATCGAGCATTGCTTCATGGCTCCAGAGAGGAAGATTTGGTCTCCAGATGAACTTGTCATGCTGGATTCCTGGCATGTACTCAACTGTACTTGTCGTTGGAGGAGCTTGGGGCCTCCATGTTGCTGAGGATGGCTGTGGTGCTTTTAGGACAGCCCTGGTCTTTGTTATGAGTGTGACTTCTTGGGTCCATTGTAGAATCCTCAACTTACCAGCATAGTTTCTTCATTCTGCTGGCATAGACTTTCTGGCTGCCACCACTGACCTTTTGGCTTTCCCCGCATGGATCTGTAAAAGAGACTGATGTGAGTCCTTTTTGTGGGCTCTAGACCTCCAGTTTGACTCGTGGGAGGCATTGTCTTGAGCTCTAGGTCTCTATCTGGACTCATGTGGGACACTGCTATGGGATTCAGGTCCTTGGCTAAATAGTCTATGTCTTTAGCATTTTGGACAGATTTCCTGTATTTTCTTGTGTTAACCCTGGGTGACCATCACAAAAATAATATTATAGACTCCATGTCCTGATTTAAATTGTTCTCTGCACAACCCTGACTACAATGAACTCTCTATGAGCATGCTGTCCTACCCCAGTGGGTTCCCTACTGCTCACATTACTGTTCAAAGTACTTGGCACAGTGATAGTGTATTTCTTAAATTCTTTTTTTGCTGTGTTTGTTATATATTGTTTGTTTCCCATTGCTAAGATAAAATTGCTAGGAAAGTAGAAAATAAATTATTTAGTTCACTTCTATATTCTGAGTTCCTGGATTATTATCTAATATTGAATGTACCATGAATAATTTTTGAATGATAAGTATGACCTCATAACTGGGATGCCACTGTGACTACCAGAACTGAGGAAAATTAGAGTGTAAACAGAAAATCATGCACACACACACACATTCACACACACATACAAACTGAATGTCTCTACATGAATTGATTATTTAAAAGAAGTAGGCATAATCATAATTTCCTAATTTAAAAGTAAAAATAACCTTCAAAAACAGATAACAAAGTAACAAAATACCCAAAAAAGTCCCAACTCCACAAAAGCTGAACCATGGGGCATGGATGAGGAGAAACTCAAAAACAAAGCAACAGAATAATATAAGGTGATTAAAAGGTAAATAACAACAACAAAACAGATCAGTAAGGTAGTGAGCAACCTGAAACAGGATATAACTAAACTGATAATGGACTTGTAAAGCAAAAGGAGGAAAATAAAGTGCTCTAAAGGATATAACTGCATTTATGTGTGTGTAAAATTGATAAACATGCTGCTAAATTTTTATTGGATTATTGAACAGAACTGTTTGCAGCCTCACTGTCTGAATGTCCACTTTGTATGCTTTAATTTTGTAACTTGAACAACTATGTCTAAGAAGACAATATGTAATTTATCAACTAGTGATTTCTTACTTTTTTCCTGAAATTCTATATTGTTTCTACCCTTTTTTCTGTTTTCCTTTTTTTCTCTTTAAATAAAATTTTTTAAAAAGTAAAAATAAACAGTCAAAAGAAAAAAACAAATCTACTGTTCTGATTTTCTTTTCTAGGCATGTGCCTCAAAATAGAAAAGATACAACATATGGAAATTAGTTATGTTATAAATATTCTTGATTATTCTGCTCTAGAAAATCTTGAAAGTAGCTTCAGTGAAGTTTTAGCATTTCCAATCATTAAGTAACAGGTTAAAAATCTATTTTTTCTGTAAATAGTATATATTCTATGATCTTAATTACAATTTCATGAACAGTTTTTTCAAATATAGGAGTCAGAAAGAAAACTGAGTATGCAATGAGAATATATAGTTACAATTATTCTCTTTCTTTCTTTCTTTCTTTCTTTCTTTCTTTCTTTCTTTCTTTCTTTCTTTCTTTCCTCATTCATTAAACAAATATTTATGACAGGTTTATGCTGAGCCAGGCACAGTCTTAATATTTGACATAGTAGAGAGAATTCACTTTTGTGCATTAATTTATATTTAAAAGAGGACACTTAAAACAGGTATTTTCCAATAGTTAAGGTATATAACTCGATTTGATTTTTCCCCTTCTTCTTTTCTTCATTTTCTTTTTTTGTTTTTATTTTCTTTTCTTTATTTTCTCTCTCAGTGTGTGTGTGTGTGTGTGTGTGTGTGTGTGTGGTAACTGGAACCAGGGACACCACACTGAGCTATTTATGTATTGGTGTCTGCTAGATGTGGGATGGTGCTCACTTTCTAAAGCTCTTTGTGAAAACACAGCAAGAAAGAACTATACAGTCAGGATGGCACATGTTGACATTGGTTTTGATGGAAAAAAAAGAAGGAAGATGTATCCTCAGAGTTGTGTTTATGCAATCAAATTAGCATTTCTTAGAACAGTACAAAAACATCAGAACCACATGAGGAGTGCTCTTGTGGACATATTCACTAAGAAATTAATGCTGAGTGATTTCAAGTCAATGTTTTCACAAAACTTTCAGTTGTTTAAAGTCTTTTAAGGAAACAACAGTGAAATACTGCAATCTATGCTTCAAGCATCAGTACAAACTACAGGACCTGCATGGGGCATTGACTTCTTCCATCTCAAATGTATTCTTGGCCACATATCAGCTGGAGAACACATGTGTGGGGACACTCAGCTCTGAGGGGTCAGGGAGTAGACAGGGACAGCCAGTGCCTGACTTCAATCTTATAAATTCAAGGTCACTTAAAACACAGTCCTAATTGTTGGATATTATACTTCCCTATCGATCTGTCTTACTAGGTTTGTTATTTAGAATTTATTTAACAACAGTAACCATTCAAAAAATGATCATTCAATTAAGTATTATCTCAAAGACCTTGAGACATTACTCAATGGTACAGGATGTGATCAATCTCTAGAACTCAAACCAAGCAAAAAAGTCAGCTCATACCTAAATTATACTAAATATATATAATCATAAATTTCTTTTATTTTTCATCATATCGATGATTACATTCAAGCCCTCATGCATACTAGCTTACTGAGATATCTTTCAAGCCCTACATTTATTAGTAATTATTTTAAAATTTGACATAGGTTCTTGTTAATTTCCAAGATTGGTGATGAATTTTTGATCCTCATGTCTCAGCCTCCTGAGAGGCTGCCATAACAAGCAGACACCAACACAGTAGAAAATGCATTTTTTCATGTCATGTAAGCCCTATTCAAACCATTATTTTTGCTTTCCAAGTATATATATATATATATATATATATATATATATATATATATATATATTCAAATCCATTTGGCTGCAATTCCTACATTCTTTTTATTATGTAACTATTCTCTGTGCACAAATAATTATACACTTCTTCAAGAAGATTTAGGAGAAAAAATGGACCATTTGAAGAATGTTTCATTCTCTGTGTTTTGTTCTCTCTCACTATTTCATTTAGGGTCATTTAACTTATTTCACTGTCAGTTCTTCCAAAAGACTTTTGGATAAAGGATCTATACTAGTTCGTCCTTTTCTTTTCTTTCCAGCAGGAATGCTACAGTGGTGTCTGTGGGCGTTACCAGGTGTAGCCCACATACATACTGACCATCAGCTTTCAATGAGGTCCAGCATGATCTGTAGGTGCAGTAATGCCAGCTCCATTCATTCACATTGAAATAGTCCACCAATGTTTTGCCTAATGATGTTATACCTTTTAAAAGAATTTCTGTAATTGTTTATTTTACTTGGCAGCTCTAACATCCTGATTTTCTAATTCTGTAGTTTTTACACTTTGATTTCTTCTGAACTTCCTCTCATTACCTGCTAGGTGATCTGAAGATACAATGTATAGAAGAAAAATGCAATACATATTTGTTTCTTTACTTACAAACTTTCAGAAGAATGAGTTTCTAAATCAGTATATTTAATAATAATCAAAGGCTTATTTTTTTGTTTTTGGTATCCAGACTTAAACATATTTAGTAGTTTGAAATCAATTGTAGTCAGTATGTATTTTGTATTAATTATATTCTAACTCAAAACCAGTGACAACCATCTCCAATATCACTTTAAGGAGATCTGCAGAGCTGTGACTCCTGCCTTGGCTTTATGGAAAATTAAACTTCTGAAGTGTTCTTGCCAATCTGACATTTATCGAAGAATCTCTAGTTCTTATTTAGAGGAACTTTGAAGAAAAGTGATTTTCATTGCTATTGGATTGTCATTTTTAGTGGTACTTGTTTTAAAAGGAAAAGCATAACTTCAACTTAAATTTCTAACATTATAATAGTCTCAATTACCTTTCCCTACTTTAAAGCATTAATGTCTTTTACAAATACTTTTCTCAGTGAATAATTATTAATTTATGGCTATTTATTTTTCTAGTTTCATTCCATATTTTTCTATTTGCATTCATGCTTTTAATTCTCCCTCTACTTTTGCACATTTTATCATATGAACTTTGTCTAAATCTTGTCTTTGTTCACTTGGGAATATGTTGTGGGAGTAAATTGTAACAGTTTGCAAAAAAATGTTTCTTTTTTTTGCAGGATGGATCTGTAGAACTGTAAATACTTTAGAAGTGGTCCAGTCCCATATGTAACATTGCTAATACATTAGATGTCCTCATAAGTTAGCCAACTTGATAGCATCATGCTTAAAATTGTGTTCTTCCTTATAGCTTTATTTATAAGAGGCAATCATTAAACTTACAATATTTGAGAGTTATTGATACATGAGAAATGATAGATCCAAGCATTTTTCATTTGCAGTTTTATTATGAATCAAACTAATTTCATATGTTTAAATTCCAATCACATAGTATATACAGATTAGTTAATTAAACTTTACATCTCTTTCCACTGGCATGTCACTTTTCCTCTATTGTGTTTATGTGTGTAGTAATTTTTTACAGTTTTCATTTTCCATTTTAATTTATTGTCCATTTTATTAATAAAGAACATTTTATATAGTGAAATCTGGATTTTAAACTTTGTTTTACAACTGTATTTTGAAGTGTAAAATAAAGAAGAAATGTAATGCTCTCTCATATATAGGTATCTATCACAATATGACAATGTCTTAATCATAATAACATTATTTAAAATTCTTCAGTTTTAGCCTTCTTATCCAAATTTTCTTTGATTTTAGGTTATTTGATATCAGATATTTTTGTTTTATCATTCATAAAAATGATATATGATTTCTCAGTGTTCTCAGATAAAACATTTATTACATACATTTTGTATAATATAAATCAAATAATGCCTATAGAAATATCCAGACCTGACAATTCTGGAAATGTAAACTTTTAACTAACAATATGCAAATGCTCATAGAAATATTGAAATGACTCTAATCATTGTCCTTTCTGAAAGAGATAATTCATTTCTTTTTTTTTAAGAGTGTGATGGAAATGGCTTTACTGATAAGCTTGAGAAGTGAAGGGATCTAAAATCCAACAAACCATTTAGATAAAATGTTACTTGTTTTTGGAAACAAATACAGACAATTACCTAAAGAATTAAAAAAAGACAAAAAACATTTTATAGGAACCTTTTGGCCTTTTGACAACATCATTGTTCAACAATAAAACTAATTAGTTTTGAGGTATTTTATAATATGGGTTGGGTAGTTTTCAAGTCCAAAGAAAGAAAACTACCTACATATGTGATTCAGTAGTGAATGAATCTTTTTTTTTTGGTACCAGGGATCAAACTCACAGCCTTGCGCCTGCCAGGCAGACGCTTATGCTGCTAAGCTAAATCCCCAGTCCCATAAATCAATCTTTTCTGTTCATATTCTGATAAATTGTCATTTTAAATAGCTATACTGTATTCATAAAATACCCACGACAAAAGGACTACAGTACAGAAAATAACCATTCAGTGGCACCATGCCTACAGTGACTCAAAGCTAACATGACTAAGAAATTTAGGAAGATGTATTTAACGTGGGCCTAGCTATACTGTTATCATTCTAAACCTCTATTATAACAAATAATCAGTCTAACTCTTTAAGATTTCACTGCTCACTATCTCAATTTTAAAGAACTTTATAGTCATCCAGAAGCAACCAGAATGGCATGGGAAAAAACATGGTCAAAAGTGACACAGATATCAATGTGTCCACTGTGACAATATACATAAGATATAAAAAAAGCTGTAATAACTCAAACCAAAACCTGAAATAAATTAAAATATATATGTATATATGTTTCACTTAAAATTGGTTGAAGAAATGCACTTAACACTAGAGTACCATTCTGAAGAAGACACGTTTTCTGACTTTAATGGCACGTTATTTTTTTTTTAGCTGCAAAAGTAAAACACTTTTATATGCTTTAAAATACTGCTGACTTTTTCAATATTGTATTGAATGCCACTGAAGAGACTTCAGTGTTTTCTGAGGTGGCTTCCTTGGTACTGAGAGAAACACTGTAAGGCAGGATCGTGTAGGCCACCATTGGACTCTGTCAGCTTCTGGGAGAACCCTCCATGGCATGAATTGTAGGCAACCTCAGCATCACTCGGCTGGTCTCAGCTACTAAGCTGCTTTTCAAAGCACTCATATTTCTTGAAGTGCTTCTCCCTTGGGCCCCCTAGAATGCGTCCCAGGCATTTCGCACTTGAGTAGAATTCGACTCATTCTTCATAGGTAGAAAGTCCTTTTGGTCTTTCCCAGCTTTTCTCACCACAGATTTTTCTTCCTCTAAGGATGAAATGTCCCAGTTGTCATCGTCGACATCTGCACACTTCAGTTCTTGTAATTCTTCTTTTATCATGAACACATCAGTAACATTAATCCCACCAATGGGTTTATTTACATTTCTGTGATGTGAACCCATCTTTTCAACTTTGTCAGTTAGGGTTTTAACTGTAGTTCCTGTGGGCTTGGGAGAAACATCAGAGTGCTCGACTTCACTTCCCTCAGTCCAGTCTGTGTCACTTTTGACCATGTTCTTTCCCATGCCATTCTGGTTGTTTCTGGATGACTGCACAGGAAGTAACTCTGGGGACACAAATGCCTGGATGAAGCCATCATCATCCAGCTCCTCCTCTGAACTGAAGGGAGGGTTTGAAGTAGATGAAGACTTTCTGGGAGGATGGTCTTCTATGATAGCTTTCTTAATTTTTGGAACAGCTGTCCTATCAGTAAAAACAGGTCTTTGTCTAACCAGCTGTCTGCCTTTGGGAGGAAGTTGGATTGCTTTGGGTAGTTCTCCAGTTGAAAGCATGTCCATTTGAGAAACACTGTGCTTATCTAAGAGGGTAATGCTCTCTCTTCAATTTTACAACTGAGCTGGTGTTCGAGGAGATCTCGGATTTGCGGAATGTTCGGTATTTGTTTTTCTCGCTTGTGTCTTGCTGATTTCACAGTTCTCATCACAATATTCAAGTGATCACTTGGAATACCACGTATGTCTGCATTAATGCCCAAAGTTTCCAGCTTCTCCACCAAGCTCTGCTCCAGGACTGTTTTTATTTCCTTAGTGAGGGACGGATTTGTCTTCAAAATTTTCCTAAAATTTCTCTTGTTACTTGATTTCTGTTCACTCTCCCTTCTTTTTTCTTCCTATGAGAGTTCTTCTATCGGTTCCAGTACATGCATCAAGAATGCCTGTTCATGTGCCATTGTTAGATTTGATTTGGCTTCCAGAGTCTGAGGGGCTGAAGCATTCATAGGTACAGTTGGGGCAGATGACTTAAATTCAAAAGGTTGCCAGGTTAAAGAATTTCCTTTGGGCTCATTGATGCTGCTCGATGGTTTACTGGTGAACTCTTTAATCTGCTGCCTCTGAGTGATAATCAGCTCGTTCTGCTCCTGGAGTTTCTGGCCTAGCTCTTCTATCCTTTTCTTATAGAAAACATTACTCGGATTTAGATCGTCTATCATTGAGATTTGAAGTTTCTCTATATGTGACAGGAGCTGACCCTTCTCTTTCTTATGCTCCTGATGGAGAGATTGAACTCCAGCTGTCCACTTGCTTTCCTGGCTGTCAAGCAGCTGCATCACATTCTGGAAATCCTGGGGACTCGGGCGGTCTTCTTTAAGCTCATGTGTGTCTTTCAGTGTGCCTATGTTGGACTTGATTTGCATATTGGACTTCTGGATTTCTGACAATTGATATTCTAATGCTGAATTCTTGAAAGTTAATTCTTTAAACTCCTTCATAAACATCTCCTTGACATTCTCCATCTCATCAACTAGTTTCTCCTTTTCTTCTTTCCACTTGTCAAATAAAGTCAGAAAGTCTTCCTTTTTTGTTTTCTGCATTTCATATTCCTTGGAGAATCTGGCCGCATGGGCATGCTGGGCAGCTTCCAACTGAGACCTGGTCAGCTGCAGCTGATCCTTCAGCATGTCAACCTCCTTCTGGAGCTTGTCGGTCTGTGCCTTTGCCTTATACTCAATGTGAGAATCTTCAGGGTGGCGGTGTTGAGCATGACTTTGTAGAAAACCATGGTTCATAAAGGCCTTGTGGCAAAAATGGCACTGGTAATAGCTGGCTTTGGCCTCGATCATCAGCTGCTGGGTGGAGATCATCTTTTTCCTGTGCTTACACTCCTCCTTGAGCAGCTTGATCTCCCCGGCCTGATTGGCGAGTAGCTCCTTGTTCGGCTCGCAGTCGCCCAGGCTTTGATGCAGCCGCTCCTCCAGGCTGTGCAGCTGTGAGGTGAGGAATTCCTGCGAGTGCATCAGGTACTCCATGGTGAGCTGCGCCAGACGGATGAGCTTCAGCAGCACCGGGTCCACCCCTGAGTGGCAGTGTGGGCACTTCTCATCCTCCAGTTTGCAAAAGGTGATATTCATGATGTTCTCTTGCAGCGTCAGCACGTCCACCACTCCCGCCACCTTGTCCACGTCGATGGCGCTCAGCCGTCGCCAGTCCACGCTCTCCAGTCGGGCCGGAACTGGAAGAAGGGCAGGGGTCCCCAAGCCGCGCTGCGGCGGAGGGTGACCAGGCATGGAGGCCGCGGGGGCCGCAGGGGCATCGGGCCCCTCGTAGCAGCTGTCCAGCGGGTAGTAGTCCCGCTTCTGGAAGGGCATGCTTGCAGCCAATCCGCCGCCTATGCGTGCGCGGGAGGAGCTAGGCGGACTCCTCCACCAGACGCGGGCCGCCACCGCCACGCCCTCGCGAACCGGGGAAAGCGACTCTCCCTCGGCGGAGGCGGCGGCGGCCGCCGCCAGAGGTCTGGGCGTCCAGGACGATGCTATGGCAGCGCCAGGCCTGCAGCTGGAGCAACCGAACCGGCGAGCGCGAGCTCAAGCGCTTGCGCGCGGTCAGCGGGCGCCCAGGGCCCTAACAGGTCTGTGGGCTCGGGGCTCCATCCACTGGGGCTGCAGGATCAGCGGGAACAAGGGTCGTGGTTTCTCTCGCTCACCAACGTATCCACAGCACCCCAGCTGCGCGCTCCTGGGCGGGTGCCCGGCGCTGCAGAAGGACGGAGGGTCACAAGGGATCCAGACCCCAGGGGCGCAGCTGGCGCCAGCGGGGTTCGCAGAGGCCGAGGGGCAGCCAAGCCGGAGAGACGGGCGGGTTCTTTCTTCCAGCGTGCAAGATGAAGCATGCCTGGTCTGGGCAAGTTGTGACTAGGCTAGGCGACTGGCGCCGCTCCGGGCCTTCCCAGATTCTGGGCCACGAGAGCCTAGGGATCTCCCCCTCCCCTCCCCTCTCCCTGCCGCGATCTCCTTCTGAAAGAGATAATTCATTTCTATGACCACCCTCATACTAAAAGCCTTAAAAGTATTATATTGAAAGGGCTTGGCCAGAAGTCTTGGTGCACATCCCTGTGTAAACCCAGTACCTGGGGGCCTGAGGAAGGAGGATCTCAAATTTAAGTCTATTGTGGGAAACATAATAAGTTAAATGCCATTCACACAAAAAATGTGTCTCAATTTTTTTAAAAAATTAAATTGGCATTAGGAGCAGGAGTTAAAATCCTCTTTTAGAGCATGCCAGTTATTTCTCTACTAGTTCCTTGTGTGTCTGTGGCAACATTCACACAAAGAAGGAATTATCCTTACTCTGTGTCTTCTCCACATGCAGTGACTGCTTTATTTACCACAATTTCCATTTTTTCAGTCACAAAACCCATAGGATGGAGGTATCTGAGGAGAGAGACTTCCCCTTATTGCACAGTGTAGTCACTTCTATCTCCCAGAAACCCACAAAGTTACAGTGGTACTGCACAAAAAACATGCAAAACCAGGCACTTATTGTTACATCAACAAATTAGGAAAGTATTTTCCATTATGGTTACCATAATTCTTTCAATACCTGAATCAATACATATTATGGAATCTACTGTGCTTTCTACTCCTCTCTCTCTCTCTCTCTGTGTGTGTACTTCAAAGAAATAGAATGAATCAAAATTTTATAAAATTCACCCTAGTACTTATTGCTTTGGCTTTTTCATAGGGTTTGAATTTGTCTATTCAAACATCATGTTCATCAACTAAAAAACATACAAACCTCTACTATAGTATTTAGAAACCTGCAACCTCTTCCCAGCATTTATTAAGGTTGAAAACATCTCCTGGGATTGATTCAATGGAAAGGAAATTTTGTGTCTACTACTTTCCAGAAGGCATCCTTTACATCCTTGTTGCTCAGTCTGTAGATCAGAGGGTTTAACATGGGGTTGAAAACCGTGTAAAACACAGAGGCCACTTTGTCTGTTGAGATTTCTTGGAGTTGGGTACACAGTAGAGGAACAGGATGGTCCCATGGAAGATAGTGATGGCTGTCAAGAGAGAGGCACTGTTTGGAAAGGCTTTTTGATGCTCACTGGCAGATGGAAGTTTTATGACTGTCACAAAAATAAACACATAGGAGGTGAGGGTAATCAGGAGTGTACTCACCTCATCAAAAGTGGCAAAGCCAAAAAGCAGCAGTTGGGGGATGTGTACATCAGAGATAGAGACTGCAATGAGGGATGTATATTCACAGAAAGTGGTTGATGACATTAAATCTAGTAAAGCTTGGCTGAAGAGCATAGCAGAAGAGCATGAATGGGCAAAACAGAGCCCAGAAGCAGGATCCAGCCACAAGCAGAGCACAGAGTCTCTAGGACATAGTGGTGTGTACAGCCAGGGATTAAGGATGGTCACAAAGCGGTCATAGGACATCATTGCCAGCAAGAAGGACTCAGCCATCATGGTGAAGCAAGACAGGTAGACCTGCCACATGCAGTTCCAGTAGAAGATGTTTTGTCCTCCATGCCCAGGTTCTCAAGCAGCTTGGGAGTAATGATGGAAGAATAGCAGAAGCCAATGAATGACAGGCAACTAAGGAAAAAGTACATGGGGGTGTGAAGTTTGGGGTTAACCTGGATCATTACTATCATCCCAATGTTTCCTAACACAGTGATAAAGTACATGATCAGGAACATAAGGAAGAGAGGAATCTGAACCTCTGGGGACTCGATGAAACCTAAGAGGGCAAAGATCATCTCCACACTCAGATTTCTTACAGACATCACCATGCTTTGCTTCACCCAGGGTGTTCTTGAGGAAACTTGCTCCTGTGAAATGCAATGACTTCCTGCAAGCATAACAGTCACAGAACTGAAAAAAAAAGGCTTTATACATATATACATCAACTAGGGAAGATTCTAGAAAAATGTGAAATATTTGCTTCAAAGAACAATACATGTACATTTTGCTTATTTAAACAAATCAATAAAATTCATTAAAAATATGTTTATATTTTAAGAATTCAGTAAACTATTAAAGAAATGAAAGAATTTAGTGTTTCTATTTCAGAAACTCTTATTCCATAAAAGCTACTTCCCTTGTTGAGTATCTCACAAAAAGTCCCTAGAAGTAGTATTGAGTCCCCAGAATACTATTTCTCCTTCTTATAAAAAGCCTATATACCAATTTATTATGGATATATGCAGAATATTGCATATTTACACTTTTATTTTTGAAGTCATTTTCAGTGGACCTGAGACAATGTATTTCCATGAGTGATAACTTCTTGAATATTATTAAGCTCAGAATAGAATTATGCTTTAAAAAACTGAACTAAAAGTGAAAATCAAAAAGGATCTTGGTTACACTATTAGGGAAATAACATTTTCATTATTTCACAATAAATTTGAATGAAGCTACATACTATGGAGAAAAAAGCTACCCCTTTCTGTTTCTCTGTAGGCCGCATATAATGGGAGCACCAAGGTTATTACATTTAAGTTGATTTCCCCAAGGACTCTAGCTCTAGAGCATCACCTCCAAATTATGCCTTGTAAGCATCATAAGGCAATTAAAGCAAATGTAGTTCTCTTTTATTACCTTTAATGGGTAAAATTTCCAGAAAAATTTCCAAATTGCACAGAAAATTATAGCATGAAATTAACTTTAGGCTTTGTTTGCACATGATTAAAATGCCCTCTGTAATTAAAAAAGACAAAATTTAAATATTGCTTCCAAAATTGAGTCATCCTTGGGATTTTGAACATAGCAGGTGGCAATTATAGGCAATCCACTTCAGTCTTTCTGCAAAAATTATCCAGAAAAGTGTCCATTTTAGGTAAATCTCAAATCATGAGGGGAATTTATATCCAGTCCAGTTTGAAGTATAAGCTGCTGCTGAGCCATAAAGCTAACAATATGTCATTGTTTTTGACAGTTATCTGATCAACAGGATTTGTTCAGAATTTTGATCAGGCCACCTTATCAATTACTGATCAGCCCTTCTGTATTTTAAAGTCATACAACTCCAACTGAAGTTAAATATTTGGATTTTGAGAAAGAGCATCTGAAATTTTAACAGACACTATCAAGGACCCAATGGTTGTCCCACTGCATTTATTTGCTATGCAGCCTCCACTTTCTGGCTTGAATGGGTATCATCTCTCTACCAGTCTGTGAAATTGGCCCTGTACAACAATCAGCTGCACTCCTGTTCTTGAAGACATGAGTCAACCAAATGAAGATGTAGCAAATTGATCATGGGTCATATTTTTGCTTCTTTTCCTCCTTCTCCAATCCTAAACTCATGGCTCCATGTGGCATGCCCTGCCACAACTTGAATATGGAAGAAAGAACTGGGGCATTCTTTATGGATGGTTTCCCATGATGTACTGGCACATATAAGGGCACAGCTGCCAAACCTCAATGCTGCTACAGAGTGGCCCTGAGAGTGAGAGAGGAGTGAGCAAAAATTCTGTTACTAATTAGAAATTTAAAACTTTAAGGTCACCTTTTTTAGGGAGTTATGAGACAATCTCGTAACTTATTAAACTTTTTAAACTTAGTTATGAGGCAATCTCAGTGACAATACATTACAAAGATAAAGTAATACCCTCCAGAATGTGCTATATGCTCAAATTATACAACCATGTTCTTTCTTCAATATTTTTGATACCCAGATTTTATGAGTCCAAAGTAAGTGCAAATGCAACTTACTTTGAACACCTTCTGTGCTCCATTAGCTAAAATTTCACTTTCCATAAGTGAAACTGTGAGGTCCAGCAGTTTAGCTGTCTTGTCTCCCAATTGCAGCAGTATGACCCCCCCAAAACAGGGATAAATTGCTATTAGAGTTGTCTCATTAAAATCAACTGAAATATGTCCTAAATTACAGTGACAATGGCCATACTTGCTTTTATGAATAGTTGTAAAGTGTTTTATATGGGTATATTCTGACCTACATGTTTACAGTCGGGCATGTGACTGACCTGATTTGGAGAGTGGGCAACCAAATATATACAGTTATTCAGAATCAGAGAAGTAGAAATTCCAAAGTGAGGCATATGTAAATTATTATGGCAAATTGCGGACAATTGTATTTTCCACAATTAGAATAGATAAATAAACAAATGTTTATGTCCATTTTATGGGCTAACATGTTCTTATTTACATAAATAATATTTGACCAGTGAGGTGTTTGTATGTATGACTGTGTTAGCAAGAAGGAAAATTAAAAACAAATGCATACTAAGTAAGCAACTCAGATGCAAACCACTGTCTGCATGCATTGAGGGACCTTGCAGTGTAATATTGTTAGTAATTCTGTTTGGTACTCATAGAATGAGAAAATACTGAACTGGTATTCTCTGTCCTTCTGCCTAAACTCATTGTTAAACTGCTCTTTTATTTAATTTGAATACTCCATCAAAAAGCAAAATGTATTTTACTTTTCACATTGATTGCTCAATTATTTTGACAACTCCTCAAAATTTTAACTTATATTTGTTTTTTAATAAATGTTTTTAAAAATTGGTTGTAGGTTTCAGTGTATGACCATGGCATGGCACAAGGAATGAGATTACTTGGAGTCTGTGTCCAGTTTACCCTCCAAGTGGGCCCAGCAGGGCTGCCTAACCAACACTGTTTAGGATGAGAGAGTCACAGTAAAAGACCACCCTGGTGGAAAGTTCTGTGGGTTTTCACTGATAGAACTGGGAATCAAAGTAAAGGACAAAAGAAGAAATTCATTTATCCAACACAGCAAGGTCAGAAAAGGTCAAGGTGGTCTGTCACATGACTGACTTTAGGGCCAATCTAAGTGATAAATCAGAGTATGAGGAGGAAAGGGACAGAGTGCTCATTCCTTAAGGCAATGTACTTGCTCCTACTGGGACCTGTGCCCTATGGGCTGTCTTTTAATCTCTAACCATTTATTCTGAGTGGTTTTGGGTATGTTGCCCCCAAACTCCATTATCTCTGCATATCCATTTCTTGCAGGCCTCTGACCAATAGCCCTCACAGTTATGTGCTTTGAATAATAATTAAAATGAATTTATTTTGCACTTTAAGCAATGTTTAAGTCATTTTTTGTTGATGTTGTGGATACAAGATTTAGACCTACTTCTGTCTATTTCCTGACATAATATGAAATGTCTGCACCACTCTCTTGCTCTTCACATGGAACAGACTGATGGTGACTCTAACATAACTGCTCTTTTCTTTCGTTAAGGGACGTTAGTCTAAGTAGTGGAGAGCTGTTATAACAAATTGGATATCTCAGGAGTAACTGCAATACCTTTTGCTTTATTCATATTTCCCAACAGTCTTTTGAACTTCTTGTGTCCATCTCTACAGCTGATGGGTTCATCAGTGTGCTGATTGCTCATGATGACTTTCTGTTCATGTACCTTTTCATAGTTTAAATTTTTACAAATTTCTGACAGTGACCTCATAGGCACCAGATCCTGTCCACCTGCATCTTCAGTGTCCTTGTCCACTCTCTATGTCAGCCCCAGACACATAAGCCACATTATGAGTAGATTCTGTGCCCCATATGTGTTCTTACTTACAGACACTTACCATGAGCTGTGAAAATGTGAGAGTGGCTGTGTGAGTCAGCAGACTTGAAAATATTTTGGTATTAAATGAATTTGGCAAGGATATTTACACGATTATTTCGGGAAAGGCAGCGAGGACACAGAATTTCAGAGGAGAAGAAGAAGAATGGGTGGAAGTTTTAGAGTGTGAATTTTGAAACTAAAAGGAATTACAATACAAATGTCAAGCCCTTTTTGTCCTTTTTCTAGCATTGTAAGCATTAGTTTAGTTTATTTATTGAAACCCAGTAATTCTCCCTGCCTTTTAGCTGGATTAAGTTCAAAGTACACTCAAAATCACAAATTTAAAAAAAAAGCTGAAGTTGGAGTTTGGTGGTCAAGAGCCCTGGGTCCCACCCCCAGTGTGGAAGGACCAAAGAAACAAAGCAAAGCAAAAACTATGAATAATTTCACAAAATTAGCACCATAATATTGTCTTAGCATTTCTCTGGTCCTATTCTGTTTTCTAAAGGACAAATGTGATGGGCAGTATTTGCACTCCAAGTGAGTGTGAGATGCCTAGGAAGGGAACTATTTTTCCTGAATCTTCCAAGTTGCTCTGGTTCCATAAGAAAGCATGTGTTTATTACTCTGCTCAAATAGAGATGAATGTTTTAAAAACCAGTTGCTCCAGCAGTAATGGAGAATAGAAAAGTGGGGCCACATTTACTGATGACCAGGAAGATTATTGGATACTGAAGTTATAGTGAAGGATTTTAGGTAGAGAGCCCTGAATTAAAGCAAGAAGCTTGGCCAAGGCATTGACAAATTAGAGTTAAAAATCATGCAGATATCAATGGGAAGAGAAAATATGAAGTGGCCTTCAAGTATAATAATAAAAACACAGTTCTCAACTTTATAAAAAAGTTCAGAATTTGTAAGCATGTGGGTCACGATTTATCAGTAATTCACTGATGAACTTTTGTGTGGGAGGGAATTGAGCTAGAAACACTAATTTTAAATTTTAACTAGTAAATGTATATGGCAACAAACTGCAATTTCCTGCAATCATGACATCTTGGCCTAGATAGATTTTTCTAAGATAGTGAGACTAGTTGAGAGGGAATGCTTATTCATGATGAAATAAGGCCAAATAAAAATCTTCAAATATTTGAAAATCTACAAAATTGTGAGAGTATGCCAAATCTTTTTATTTTTCTTTGAAACAAAATAAATATTTCAATAACAAACTGCAATGTCCTGCAATCATGACATCTTGGCCTAGATAGATTTTTCTAAGATAGTGAGACTAGTTGAGAGGGAATGGTTATTCAGGATAAAGTAAGGCTAAATAAAAATCTTCAAATATTTGAATATCTATAAAATTGTGAATGAGTATGGCAAATCTTTTTATTTTTCTTTGAAACAAAATAAATATTTCAATTCAAAACCAGATGATAAAAAGTCAACACTAGTAAAAGACATTTTAAAACACATATTTAATGTGCATATTTAAATATATAATTGGCTTATGATTGGTGTTGTGTTTTATTTCAGTGATAAGGTTTAAAGAGAGGAACTTGAGGGCAAAGAAGATTTGAGGAGAAAAAAATGGTTGTAAAATTGTTGCTGATGAAAATGAAGCCCAAGACATATGAGAACATTGTCTGTTTTTAGACTGTACCATTTCTTTAGGGAGCTTATTTTCCAGCTTTCCAGAAAGCCAATTCAGTTGTGCTTAGGATGAATGTATGCTTACTAGTCCAGGAATTCTGCCTCTAAGTCACCTTTCAGGACATTTACTGACACAATTCATGAGGCCTCCTTTCAGGAGCCACAGATCTCACCTCAAAATTCTGCACCTGCATGGTGTATGACAACAAAAATGCCCCAAGTGCCTACCATCAGAACGAGTCTTTTTTAAAAGAACACATGTAACTACACAATATCATTTGAAAGGGTCCACCAATATTCTATTTAATATACAATGTGATGCTCTGTGACTGGGATTAGTAGGGACAGATTTCAAAAGAAGATTGTAAATTCAGGCCCAGCCTGGACAATCTGGAGACTTAGGGAGAGACTGCCTCAAAATAAACAATAAAAAAATAAGGTGTAGCTCAATGCAAGGTTCCTAGGTTCAGTCCTCAATACTGCAAAACAAGTTGCCTTCAAAATATTCCCAGTATATCACCTCATATGAATCATGTGTATGAATGTTAAACATAGTGATACTGGAGGGCATAATTTTAACATCATAATATTAAATTGAACTTTTAATGGGACCAGTTAAAAATTTTCTTAAGTGGATATTTTGAGAACTTGATACTAGACCACATGTTATAATAGGTAACTCCAGTATATCAATAAGGAACATTGCCTGTATGACAATACATACTTCCTCTCCCTAATTGTTGCAATTTTATGTATAGTTGCAATTTAAAATCATTTAATACTCTGACATGGGCCGGGGACTTAGCTCAATGGCATAAGTGCCTGCCTTGTAAGCATTCGGTCATGAGTTTGAGCCTTGGAACCAAAAAAAAAAAAATACTCTGACATGATCGATCATATCACTGCTATGACCTGGGCAACACTTGGCTGAATTTGCTTTGTCTCCTTTTATGTCATATATTATATGAGGCAGTACTCTGAGTATCAGGTAGGTTTACATATAATTTGCATGTGATGTCAACATTAAGTACTACTGTTTTATTCCAGATAACAAAAGTGCTGAAGATGAAAAGATTGAGTTACTTGTCTGTCATAACTTGTGAGTAAGTGGCCATGCAGGACCCTGGAGGGAAGCAGAGCACTAGGAAAGGGAAAGTACCCACCTCAATCCTTTCTCAGGAGCCCCACATGAATTTCTCACTCAACAAGGTCCATTTCTGCTGTGCAATTTTATTTTCATTCTTCCTTTATAAATGAAGAACCATGGCACAGCTTCATGCCTTTATCTTTTTAAAATTCTTCTCTTATTTCAAAGCCACTTCTTTTATTTCCTTACTGCTTTGAATTCCCTATCTACTTCAGACAGTTTCATCATAAAAGGGAGATTATTTCATATTGGTTATGAAAACTGAATTGAAAAACTATAACAAGCTAATAACAGTTGAAGAAAATGTCAATAAAAGACCTATAAGAATTCCTCAAGAGGCAGTGTGGGAATTGATGCAGATACAAATGAACTTATGTGAATATCTCAAATGACATTCTGCAGCAAATGCTAAAAGTGTGAGGTGGAAGACACACATTAGATATACTTTAACACTTTTTTAACCTCCCAAGTGCTATGATCATTTAATTGTGTATCAAGCCTAGAACAAATGGAAAATGCAAAAGTAGTGATACTAATATTTACATTTCACCAGATGCAATGTGAATTCAGCTCTATGATCCATATATAATTTGTTAGACCCTGGAAAAGTACTCTGTGTTTCTCTTCTGCTTTTTTCTTCCATTTAAAAAAATTATTTTCTGACTTAAAATTACATTTAATTCCTATGTTAATTTTTTTTAACAAAAGCTGACTGTTAAGAGAATGATTAATATCTATTTTTACATGGATGATTCTCATATTTTAGAAAACATCAAAATCCCCTGGAGACTTGGTAAAACACAAATTGTTGATGTCACCACAGAACTTTTGTTTCAGGGACTGAAGATGGACATAGAGAACTTGCAATACTGAGAAATTCCAGGTAGAAATTATTGCTGTTGGATGAGGATGACACTTGGAGAAAAAATAACCTTACATTACTCTTTACACACATGCATGACACCTCTCTCTGTCTTTCCTTTCAGTGTAGCCTGCTTTCCAGGAAAATTTTTTTTAATCCAACAGAAATCATGATGTCACCTGTAAGAAATGAAAGCATCATGCCCACTTTTATTCTCCTGGGTTTTTCAGAATATCCGGAACTCCAGGTTTCACTTTTTCTGGTTTTCTTGACCAATTACATAGTTACTGTGGTGGGGAATTTGGGCATGATTATAATCATTAAGATAAATCCAAAACTCCACACTATCATGTACTATTTCCTTAGCCACCTGTCCTTAGTAGATTTCTTCTTTTCCAGTGTAGTAGCTTCAAAACTGTTGGAGAACTTTGTTGTGTAAGGGTGCTTGTTGTATCTGTACAATAACTACTCCTTCAGTTTTCTTGTGTTTATGTGTTTACCACAGTTTATGATTAGTCATGAAGGTATTAGTCTGCTAACTATTACTTCTTTTATATATATATATATATATATATATATATATATATATATAGTTTTACTTTTTATGAATGCATGATATATTTTATTTCAAAAACTTGAGTAGACAATGAAGTGGAACAATAGAGAATAACACATTTCCAAAATAGTATCACATATGACTTATGACATAAATTTTGGAAAACTTTCTAATATAGTACACTTGACAAGGGATGATTTATAAATTAGCAATAATAGAAAAACCATATATCTGCATAGAAGTTTCTGCACTTCAGAAGAAATCATCAACAGAGTGAAAAGAAAACCCACAGAACAGAAAACAATCTTAGCCACCAAGCCCTCAGACAGAGGACTTATATCCAGAACATGTAAAGAACTGAAAAACATCAAACCCCCCAAATTCAAATACTCTCTCCAAAAATGGGCATTTGAGATGAACACACATGTCTCAGATGAAGATATACAAATGGCAAATAAATACATGAAATGTTCACCATCATTGGTCATTCAAGAAATGCAAATTAAAACAGCACTGAGATTTCATCACACTCCAGAAAGAATAGCTGCCATCAAGACAACAACTGATAACAAATGTTGGTGAGGCTGCTGGGGGGAAAAAGGAACACTGCTCCACTGTTGGTGGGAGTATGGACTGGTGCAGCCATTATGGAAATCAGTAGGAAGATTTCTCAGAAGAGTGAGACTGGATGTTCCATTCAATCCAGCTATTCCCCTCCTGGGTATTTTCACAGAAAACCTGAAAGGTTCATATCACAGTGTTATATGTGTCCCCATGTTCATAGCAGCACAATTTCATAGCTAAGTCTTGGAAACAACCAAAATGTCCATCAACTGCCAAGTGGATGAAAAAGATGTGCTATTTTTATACAATGGAACACTACTCAGCTATAAAAAAGATGATCTTGAGGTCTTCATAGGTTAATGGAGGCAACTTGAGCCAATTCTTATAAGTGAAATAAATGAGAATCATATTTCTAAATATCACACTGTCTGTAGTGTAAAAAGTAATAAGAAATATAGGAGTAATAAAGCCCAAAATGTGTATTTGCTATTGTAAAAAAGAGATGAAAAGAAAGTGCTCTAAAGGATATATGCATGTGTGTTTAAGTGTGTAGTTCTGATAACCACATTACTGAGTTTTTGTTGGACTGTTGAACACAACTGTATTCAGTCTCACTGTTTGAATGTCCACTTGTGTCCTTTAATTTTGTAACTTGAACAACTATTTCTAAGAGGACAATATGTAATTTATTAACTAAAAAATGTAATAAGGAATGTAGGAATAATAATACTGAAAATATGTAATTGCTATTGTTAAAAAGAAAGGAAAAGAAAGTGCTTTAAAGGATATAACTGCATGTATGTTTAAGGATGTAGGATTGACAGGGTTTGCAGTCTAGTGGTTTGAATGTCCACTTTTTGTGCTTTAATTCTGCAACTTGAACAACTATTTCTAAGATGACATTATGTAATTTGTCAACTAGTGATTTCTTAGTGTTTATTTAGTTTATCTCATTTTTTTGGAATTTTGTATTATTGCTTCCCTTGTTTTCTATTTTGTTTTTTGTTTTTTTTCTCTTTAAGTTAAAAAGAAGAATATTGTTTATGCTTTGATTTTGTAACTTGAACAACTATTTCTAAGATAACAATATGTAATATATCAACTTGTGATGCATTCTTAATGTTATTTTTTGAAATTATGTTTCATATCTATCTTTTTTCTGCTTCTCTTCTTTTTAATAAAAAAGAATCTTAACTATTATCCCACAATATGTGCAATTTTACATTGGATTAAATGATGTCCACTATTGATATAGCCATGAATAATAAAAGTACAAATGTATACTGCAAATAATGAGAATCTTTCCAGATGTTGAATAAGCATTTATTTATACATTCTTATAATGCCAAACAATAGGTCACCAAAAGTCTACCAAATAAATTTCATGAACATTAAAAACTGGTGTTACATGTTTGAAATGAAAATTTAAGCTATAGTTATGAGTAAATATTTGAAAAGCAAATATCTGAAAAAGGATGTTTGTGTGTGTGCAGGTGTGTATCTGTGTGTGAAGAACATGTATGAGCCTTTATACTTAAGGTGAGCAATTGACTTGAAGAGTGGCTGAAATATATAAGCAAATGCTAAACAAGAGAATGTATATAAATCATTGATAAATGCATTAAAATGCTAAGTATTAACAAATCTCATATCAAAAATACAGTGTCATCACACATGAATGGTTAAAATGCCAAGTATTTTAATAGTAAATATAAATGCTAAATGAAATAAAACATATTAACAAGAGCACATGGAGTGATCATCATTTTCAAAAGAAGGTAATATGTTAAAGAACACTTAAAACAGTTTTAACATCTCATAATTTTCCAAAAAGATTTCCTATAGAATGCAAAAAAAATTTTTTTTGGTATTTATCATGAGAAACAAAACAAAATATTTTAGGAGTAAATTCTTCTCCATAGCATGTGCAGTACATACAGGGAAGGGGAAAGAATATAGAGAATAGTGTATGAAGAGACCCTGGAGAGCTTTTGATTTTATTGTTTTCAAAGATGATTTTCTGCTGGGCATTTGCAAAATTGCCCTGAGTTGAAGGCCAACTTGAGCTATATAATAAGTTCAAGGCCACTCAAACTACATAACAACACCCGCTCTCAAAAAAAAAGTGATTTTTCTAAAAGGTGTATGTTCTTCCATGAAGAGGTTTTGAAAGACCAATGAAGGACAGCCAGGGGAAAAAAGAAAACACCTAGGGGGCTGGGGATTTAGCTCAGTGGCATAAGCACCTGCTTGGCAAGTGCAAGATCATGAGTTCAATCCCTGGTACCAAAAAAAAACAGAAAGGAAGAAAGAAAAAGGAAGGAAGGAAGGAAGGAAGGAAGGAAGGAAGGAAGAAAGAAAGAAAGAAAGAAAGAAAGAAAGAAAGAAAGAAAGAAAGAAAGAAAGAAAGAAAGAAAGAAAGAAAGTTGTCCTGTTGGGACTCACAGTGCTGTATAGTTTGTTCGTGAAGGAATGGTTTTCCCATTGCTATAATTCAGTTGAGGTAAATTATTTCTGCCTCATCCAAAATCTGTCAGGTGAAGAAAAAAACCACTCCTTTTAGTTTTTAAACAAAAGATATTTAAGACAATGATTTACCCTGGAGCACATTTATTCTATCCATTCATTAGTAAGGATGTCATTAGCATCCCAAGCTAAGGGAACAAAACTTTCTGTAAAAGTCAACTTCCCTGTAATTTATTTGCATTTTGAAGTGCTTTGAATGAAGTCTCCTGGGCATTTGTCTTCCGCAGATCAGAAAAGCTGATACAGATTGACCTCTGCACTTCTGACCACTGTCTTTAGCTATTTCAACTTCTACCTAGGGCAGTTTAGAGGATAAAGTTATAAGGAGATGTAATCAGGTTTTATGGAAAGTCCTGATTCTGAAGTTAGATTTGATTTCCTAGACACTGAAACTTGTGAGGAAGAAGTCACTTTACACTTCTACTGTGCATCCCAGCCTCTGACTACATCAGAACTCAATGCATGTCTTCTAAGGGAAATGGTCACCTGTCTTGTGTTCTGTTATGTTTTCCAATTTAAGGAGGTATGACTGACAAATAAAATGTATATATTTTCAAAGGACACAACATGAAGTTTTTGTTACAGGCAACTGAGTTAATAAAAAATATTATAGCAGTGAGATAGGGCTAGGTCCTCAATAGAGCCAGTGCAGACACCTGGCATCTGAGGGGGAGACAGACACCTCCTGCTGTTGGCCAGGCCTCAAGACAAAGGATCAAACAAATGAATCCACACCCTAAAGACTGATATTATAATTAGTTCCTTCTCACCTTGGAGCCACTAGGGTAAAGGTTACAGCTCCAAGAAAACCAGCTTCCTATGTGACTTGCTTTCTCCTTTGTCCCTAATGTAATCAATTTTACCTGAACTATTGATCTTTTTTGCTAAATATACTTATGCCCCACCTTATGCCCATCTGCTTTGTGAGTTCCCAGTCCTTCCCCACCTTGAACCCATGGTTTTACTCTAGAAAAGTATCTAAAAAAGTCAAAGTCCAGGGCAACCAGCTTGGGATCCCCTTCTGTCTCTCTTAAAACAGAAGCTCTTTCACTCAATAAATATATTCTATTCATCACCTCTGTTGTTCCTAAAATTCATTCTTCAATTTTAGAGAACACAAACTCTTGGACATAGCAGGTTGGCTGTTTTATTCCCCTATATCATTTGGAAGTCTTCCACTGAGATTGATTCCCCTATATCATTTTTATGTACTGTATATGTATGGTATCAAATAAATATAACCCTCAGGCTAAATTGTATGTCCATCACATCACATAGCTACTGATTTTTTTCTCCTGAAATCACTGAGATCTACTTGCACCAAGTTTCAAGAATACAGAGTGTCACAATAATTACAGCTACCACTTTTTACATTTGTTGCCTGGAACTTACCCATCTTATAGCTGAACATTAGTTATTTTTTTCCCAAAATCTTCTACTCTCTATTGACCTTCTGAAGCATTTCTGGAAGCCCTCTTTCATGAGTTTTCTTTATGAGATATGATCAAAAATACTGTGAATGCTGATGCCAAGAGCCATCCAGTGGAAAAGCTTCTTCATAAACACACTGTGGTGTGTCCTCACCCACCTTATTCACCAGATCTGGAACTGTGCAACTTTTGTGTTTTCCACAAAGTCAGAATGAACACTCAAGGCAAATATTTTGAATTGATGCAGAAAATAAGGTTTCCCATGACAGTTCAAATAAAGACACAAGAAAAGGACTTAGAGAACTGCTCTAGAAAGTGATAAGAAGGATGAAAAAAGACAGGTGGAGCTCATTCACGGAATTAATGGCAACATGTAGTTTTCTGTAATAAAATAATTGTAAATTTAAAATTGAACCGTATTTTCCAGAATATCTTTTAGACAGGTTCATAATTTTCTTTTCACATTTATATGTCCATAGGCACTTAGGTACTTGCAAATCTAGGTTTTTATGAGTAATGCTGCAGTTGAAGATGGGAGGGAAAATATTCCAGACTATTTATTGAACTATTTCCTTTATGTACTTGAAAGTAGAAATCATGGATAGTTTTGTGTTTAGTTTTTGATGAAACATAATGTTTTCCATAATCATTTTAGACGTATACATTTCCATCAGAGACACACAAGGGTTCCCTCTTCCCCACCATCTTGCCAACACTGCCATCTTTGGTTTTTTGTAATAGCCACATTGGCATTGGTAACATGATGTCTCACTATAAATTTGAATTTCCATTTCCCTGATGAATAAGGACCTTAATTACATTTTTATGTAACAGGTAACTGTGTGGGAATCTTCTCTGGGAAAGTGTCTATTCAGGTTTTTTAATCATTTAAAAATTTTTCTTGCTTCAAGTAGTATAAGTCTAGTTATTCACATATTAATAATCAACTTATTAATACTCATATTAGAGCAGAAATATTACCTTCTATTCTACAAGATAACTTTCCATTTTCATCTTTTCCTTTGCCATCAGAAGCTTTTTGAATCAAATCAATCCAACCAACTTGTTTTTGCTTATATTAGTTGATCTCCTAGTGTCAAAATTCAAAACATCACTGAGTCTAGTCAGCTCTTGCATAACTGGGACATGTAATTGTTACCCACGATTTAAAGGAGAAGAAACTTAAATTAGCTCATGGTTACTGGAATTCTGTCCCTGACTGACTAACTAGCCCAGATACATGATCAATGTGGTTCTCAGAAAGCAGCCCACAGGAAAAGTAACCATGAGGAAAGGGCCATGGAGAGGATGTAAACCCAAGGTGAGGCTTTCATGAGGCACCTAGACCCACCAGGAAATGAGCATCACCAATCTCCTGGCAGCTCCCAAGCCAGTCAAGCTGACACAGCGAAGCTTTGCCATCATGAACATCAAGCAATTTATGCCCCAGGTTTTTTCTAAACAGAAGAACCTTTAGGCAAAGAACTGAGTTTTTCAATTTCAGTGACCAACAGATTCCTGGAACTCTTGTTTCTCCATTCTCCTAAAATCTGAATTGGAGAAGCCTGGGCAAGCAACCCTGTCCACTGAAATATCAAAATGGACAAGAGACACATGAAGCATGCTAATTATTAACCACCATCAAAATGATAAAAAACTGTCAAGTGGTCCAAGAATATAAAGAAGTAGAAACCTTTGAGCATTGTTGGGTACAATGTGAATTCATACAGACACTATGGAAATCAGTATAAAGTTTCCTCAATGCATGAAAATTATAATTACCACATAAACTAGCAATCTTACTCTGGGCTCTGTGGCCAATACAAATCACTTGTCTAGGAGGCATATGAGTCACCACGTTTATCACAGTACACTTTGAAATAGCTAAGAAATTTAAACAGCCCAAAGTGGGCTCCAAATGATGAGTGATAGAAGAAAACATGCTGCATAAACACAATGGTATCCTATTCACCCATGAAGAATGGGACTCTTTTTGCCATTCTGTTAAAAGAAATAAACCAGGCTCAGGTAGGCAAGTACCACATTATCACAGTCAGGTGTGAAACACAAGTGTTCATCCAGCTGTAACCCAGAGAGGAACAGTGGCTGCTAACTACTGGATGCCACAAAGTAGGAAAGGTTGTGAAAATGTTGATCTGTAGATACTAAGTTGCACCTCTTCATGAGTAGAAATTTCTACTGTGATACTGCATGGTTGGATGACAATAAATAGTGTTTCTGTACTAATTTCTCAAACTTGAGGAAAAAAACATTTTGAATAAACAAGTGCAAAATGAGGCAAGTTTGTTTAACTTCATAATAGGAAGAATATATGCATTGAAACATTTCAATATTGCATTGATATTCATAATTTCTGTGCTTTCAAGTATGATTTAAAACAATATATTCATTTCATTAAAAGCTACATTAAAAGTAAAAAAATCCTTTATTATTCCTCAGCTTATGAAGGTTGAGAAACCTCTATATTCTTAAATAATTGTATGTTCTTAGGTAAAATGTACAGTTTCATTAAAGGAGTAGAGTAAGTGGTGTTCAAATTTACTTAGAACACAAAAAAATTTGTCAGGTTAAAATAGAAATAATTAGAGGCCACGGTGAGTCAACAACCATACCTCTCTCCCTACTTTGTGCTAGTAAATTTTAACCATGGTTAGCAAAACATAAGTATCAAAATAAATTTTATGTGTAACTTAGACCATGAAAAAGAATAAGGAAATGAAATGATTTATCGATTATTATGAAGTTTCAAGAAAATCAATCACTATCAAGAGTTACATGTCATCAGCAACAATGTTATCTGCCATTGTCAACAAATATACATTATGTTCTACATTTTACCAACAAATTTAAGAATACAAAGTATTCCGTGTTGAATAAATGTATGTAATATTTATAATATTTATAATATTTAATTATGATAATTAA
This sequence comes from Hydrochoerus hydrochaeris, assembly GCA_004027455.1. Lineage (NCBI taxonomy): Eukaryota > Metazoa > Chordata > Mammalia > Rodentia > Hydrochaeridae > Hydrochoerus > Hydrochoerus hydrochaeris. The sequence continues at coordinate 8,291 of PVLA01006863.1, read as the reverse complement.
TTATATTATAAATAATTATAATGATAATTACAATTATAAATAATCACACTTGTAATTAATTACAATTTTATAGATCTAATTACAATTTTATAAATAATTGCAATTGTAATTAGTTACTGTTATAGATAATTATAATTAATTACAATTATAGGTAAATATAATTAATTACAATTATAATTATTACACATTTAAATTAGTTAATAAATTATAATATTTATTAATTTTATGTTCTGTAGCTTTCAACACACTATTTATATATTATGACATGAAATTTATCATTGTAAGACATACTTCTTCAGATGATTTCATAGCTCACAAATGGAAAAAAATATAAAATCACACTCAAAGTTCACTGGTAATACAGAAGGACATTCACACAAAAAAGTTGTTATTATACTATTTGATTAAAAGACAGTAATAATTTCTAACAATATTTTTAATTGAAAATGTATTTTATAAAATATTAGCATGGACCAAACTTGGGATGCAAACTAGAGAATTAACATTCATGCACTGAGTTGTTAAGGATTCATAGCAACATTGCTCTGAAAATATGTCGTATTCCTGGAATCAAATGTGGCCAAACCATTTGGGGTGGTTTAATTTCCAACAGCCTCCTTGACATCCTTATTCCTGAGACCATAAATGAGTGGATTAAGCTCGAGGATGAGCACTGTATAGAAGACAGAGGCGACCTTGACGAGGAGCCAGGAAGCTTTGGCGGAGGGAAGACAGTAAAGGAAAATGATGCTGCAGTGGAAAATGGTGCTGGATCGTGTGGGAGGCACACTTGGACAGGTTTTGCAGAGACGCCCTTTGAAGACATTTTCGTGACAGTGATGAAAATGAAAATATAAGAAGTCAGGACAATTATTAGACTACATATTTCACTGAATGTCTCAAAGATTAAAATAACCTTCTGGCTAAGGTAGGGATCAGATCAGCACATGCAACAATGACAGGATGCTCACAAAGTCGTTTATAACCATAAGCCCACAAATGATACCGTCAACAAAAAGTATATGAATATTAGGTAACAGAGCACATCCCAAGAGTATGATGCAGCCACCAACAAAGAACACAGATGTGGGGACATCAAAATTGTGTAGAGGAGAGGCTGGCAAACTTCCACAAATCGGTCATAGACCTTCCAAGAATGTTTTTGTCACCACGAATGTAGAGGCTAAGAACTGTGTGATGCAGGACGTGAAGGATAGGGTTCTGTCTTCCATGATCAGATTTTCTAAGAGCTTTGGAGTAACTATGCTGGAGTAGCAGAAATCCACAAAGGACCAGTGATTGAGGAAGAAGTACATGGGGGAGTGGAGTCTGGCACTGACACTGATGACAGGCATCATGCCTAGGTACCGAGGACGGTGATGGTGTAGACGGCCAGGAATACCAGGAAAAGGGGCCTGGATGTCAGGGCACTTGGAGCAGCCCCGGAGGATGAAGTTGACTCCAGCAGTCTGATTTGCTTGGGTCCTGTGGACAAAAGAAAAGGTTTATACAAAAAAGGAGAATAAATATTTGTTACACAGTAGAAAAAGAAACATTGAAATCTTAGATCTCCTATGAAGAAATATGCAGAAAATTCTAGAATTCTTATTTCAATATTATTTAAGGAGTTAAAGTTAACTTCTGTAATATGGAGCAATTTTTTTAGTGAGTGAAATAATAGCAAAGTTAAAAGAATAAGCAGACTGCAGCATGCCATATTTGAAAGTATAAGAGTCTGTCATCATGTTCAACTGACTTCATGGAAGGACAACTAGCAGAGCAGTGAAAATACTTTTATTGGAGAAAATACATATAATGATTTTTAAAATAAATTATAAAAATAATAAGAGTTTCAAAACAGGTTAGCTTGAGAGTTATAATTATTAATACATTGCATATTGTTCTTTTCTTCATTGCTATTCAGAGTATAAACAGTATTAGCACAAACCTTTATTTTCAATGAGCAAAGAGAAACTGGCTGTATAGCTAGCTTAACTATTTTGTGAATAAATATAATTTTTTTCTTTTTCTCTTCCTTCCTTTCCCTTTTCCCCATCACAGTTTGTCTTTTATTTTGAATGCTTTCTTCCAAATTCAAAATATCTCCTGTACTTTATACCTTATTTATTCATCTAGTTTCTCATACTAGTGAGACAGTAAATGTTTACACATATAGGTCTGGTTTATTTAATTTATGAGTAGAATCTTGAGTTGCATCCATGTACCTATAAAAGTCACCAGTTTATCCTTCTTTATGGCTGAGTAGTACTCCATCATACAAACAAATTACATCATTTTAATCCATGTCTCAGGTGATAGGCTGTTGGAATGTTTCCAAGATCTAGCCATTACAAGTTGTGTTACCATAAACATGGATGCACACATATCACTGATGTTTTTAATTTTTCTGCAGAGATACCTAGAAAGGGAATAGCTGAGTTAAATGGGACCTCTAGTTCTAGGTTTTTCTGAGGAATTTCATGCTGATTTCCACAGTAAATGCACCAGTCACATTCCCACCAGCAATGGAAGAGTATTACTTTTTCCCCACAGCCCCTCCAGCATGTAATTGGTTGATTTTTTTCAATTGTTTCTTTCTGTAGTAAAATGAAATAACAATGTTGTTTTAGTTTGCATCTTGCCAATGATCAATGATGCTGAAAATTTTCTCATCTATTTATTTATTTATTTATTGCATTTCTTCATTTAATGTATTTGTATTTATTCAGGTGTTCATTTTTGGATTGGGTGTTTGAATTTGGGGGGACTTATATTTTTCAATTATTAATGAGATTTAGATATAAGTTTTTTGTCACAGAGGCAACTGGCTACACTTTTTTCCAACTCCATTACTTGTCATTTCATTCTGTTGGTGATTTCTTTTGTTGTTCAAAGGCTTTTTAATAAGACAAGATACCACTTATTGATTCTTTGTAATATTTCCCTTACAGTCTGGGTGTTGTTTATTAATTCTCTAACTACCACTATGTCTTTGAGACTCCCTACTTTTTTCTCTTCCAGGACATTTAGCATTTCTGTTTTAATGTTTAGATCTTTGGGTTGGGGATTTAGCTCAGCAGCACAAGCACCAACCTGGCAAGTGCAAGGTTGTGTGTTTGATGCCCACTAGCAAAAATAAATAAATAAATGAATAAATAAATAAAATTTAGATTTTAATTCATTTTGTCTTTAGTGTATTGCATGGTGATATGCACAGATCTAGTTTTAATCTTCAGCACATTGAAAGCCAGCTATTCCAAAACCATTTATTAAAGAGGCTATTTTTCTTCCAATGAACATTAGAGATTGTATCTACATCCACTGATCCACAGCCTGATTTATTCTTTTCCCAGTACTCTGCTTATTTTATCAGAGTAGATTTGTAGTATTATTTCAGGAATTGTGATGGCCTCTGATTTGCTTTTGTTGCCCAAAATTAACTTTTGCTATTCTAGTTTTATTCTGATTGCTAATGAATCTTAGGAGTGTGTTCTCTCAATGTGTGTGATAAGCTAATGGTATTTTCATAGGGATTGCATTAAATCTCTGTAGCACTTTTGGGGAGTAGGGCCATTTTCACTATGTTGATTTTTCCTACTCAAGAGCAAGAAATATCTTTCCATTAGACGATATCCTTTTTCATCTCCTGTGATTTTCACTCTGCAGATCTTTTATATCTTTTGTTAGACTGATCTGCTAGTATTTCATTTTTTTAGAAGCTATTGTGCAGGGTGTGATTTCCTTAATCACTGTCTGTGAGTTTGCTGCTGTGCACAAGAATGCTTTTGAGTTTTGAGTGTTGACTTTATATTCTGCTATGCTATTAAATTTGGATATTAAATCTACAATTTTGTTGGTGAATTTTTGAAGTCTTCTGTGCAGAGTATCATGTTATTGGCAAAACACGATAATTTCACTTCTTCCTTTCCTATATATATTCCTTTTATTTTTTATCTAGTCTAATTGCCCCAGCTAATGTTCCCAGAACATTTTTGAGCCCATAATATCCCACTGTCACAGACAGATCAATTAGACAAAAAGCAACAAATAAACATTAGAATTAAAATAAGCCTGTGAACAAATGGACTTGGTAGATGTATGTCTGCAGTGTTCTACCCAAAAAATCAGAATACATATTCTTGCCAATTGCACACTGGTGAATCTCCAAAATATACCATATAGTAGATGACAAAACATGATTACCTAAATGTAGAGGAACAGAAATCACCCCATGCATACAACCTGAGCAGCATAGTGCAATAAAACTCAAAATCTATGACAAAGGATATCACAAAATCTACATTAGCAGATGGAAATTAAACAACATCCTTATGAATGACTAATGAGTCACAGAGGAAATTAAAGTTGAAATTGAATGTCACTTACAATTAAATGATAATACCAGTGCAACATACTGAAACTTAGGGGATGCAACGAAAGCAGTCCTAGCAGGGAAATTTATAGCAATGAACTCACACATCAGGAAAATGGAATGAACTTAAATAAACAGACTAATGCTGAACTGCAATCTTCTAGAAAAAGAGGCACAAATTAAACCTCAGCTTCTATGAGGGAGGATATTTTAAACAAAAGAATAGAAATTAATGGAATAGGGACAAAGAAATCAGTAAAAATAATCAGTGAACTAAAAATTGTTCTTCAAAATAAAGTAAATTGTGAAACCATTAGCCAACTTCATCAAAAAGAGGAAAGGAACACCAATTCAACCAGTTTGGAATGAAAAGGGTAAAAGCACAATGGATCCCAACAAATCCAGGAGGTCATCCATACTTATTATGAGAACCTACATTCCAATAAGATAGAAAACAGCAGAAATGGACAGATCCTAGACACAATCAATTGCCAAAACTGAACAAGATATAAAAATTCTAAATAAACCAATATAAGCCCATGAAACTGAAAATTAATTAAAAATTACCAGCAAAGAAAAAGTCAAGTCCTGATTGATTCACTGTTGAATGCTACACAAAATTTAGGGAAGATGTAATGCTATTAATGCTGAAACTCTTTAAAGAAATTGAAAGGAAAGCAAAATCATTCCTGGAAGCAGGTATTTCCCTGCTTCCAAAATCAGAGAAGAATGCAAAAACAACAATAACAAAAAACTACAGGTCAATCTACCCAATAAATATAGATGCAAAAATCCTTACTAACATACAAGGAGTTCTACATTTTCTTTTTTTAGCTCTTTTTTAAACTGTGACAATTGACTTAAACTATTCAAAAGTTGTAAAATGTTACAGCATTTACCAAAATGTTTCTGCAATATTCTATTGGTTATTTTGTTTTTCCTTTTAATGCTTTTTCTATTTCTAGTAATTTAATATTCAACACATTTCACAGGGATGCTTTAACAGTACATGGAGCAATTTTATTCATGTTTAACATTTTTTGCAATAGTAATGTGGTATTGTTAGTGGATATTTCATTATTCTGAAAAAGCTTATCACAGAAAATTACATTGTGTCTGAAATTATAAAATATTTCAAGCAATAAAAGCTCTTTGCTTTTCAAAGTGGCAAACTCTAGAAGGTTGATGTGTCAAAGATAATAAACTTCCAGTTTTGAATTATTTAAAGCTTTGGAAAGCATAACAGACTAGAAGATCATGTTAAAGAGATGCCACAACATTTCTTGGTTATTTCCTGATGACATTATATAATTTGAAAAGAGAAAATAAAATAGTGGTGATATAATATTTAAATCTTCAGAATGGGTACAGAAATGTTGTTAATAAATTCAAGTGTTAAAGTAAATGATATACTGTGTGGTAGGGAAACAGCTTTATGCTTAGAATCAGTGATGTCAATTTAAAAAGTTCAGAGAGTTCAGAAAATCAGGACCAAGCAGAAACATCTATCTACAGAGAGGCATGTTTGGGAATCTTCTTTCCTGGCATGTTATTACTGCTGTAGAACTTCATTTTGCTTTCTTAGTCCAAGGCCATAGCTATATTTTCCCATTCTCCTGTAAGTTTTCTCATTACATTACATCTTCTCCTAATTACCCAAGCATCATGCCTATAGGAAATGAATCTTCCAATAAGACCAATTCCTCAGTATCTCCACTGCATAAATTACTTTTAAAGTGTGATTGCTGCCATGCAAATCTGTGGGAGTATTTCTCAGTCACACACCAATATTTCTTGCAGTGATATAATTTTCCATAGTTGTTTTAATCTTGAAAGTAGGGACATCAGAGACTCCAAGTGCTGTTTACTAATTAATGCATAAAATCTTCATTTTTCAGCTTGGCTTTCCCAATATATACCAGACTTAGGTATCCAACTTTCATTGGCCCTGATGTATACTTCTCCACTCATGTTTCATTCATCAAACTCTTACGTGAATTCTTGTTACTTTCCCACCATATTCTCATTCTATGTGCATTATTTTGCTACCTGCCATTATTAATACTGCTCATTATTTTTCTCTTCTGCATATTCACAAGTAGTAAAGTATATGTATCATAATTACCATTAACTGCTTTCTATTGTTTATAAAATATCACTGTTATCAATTATCTCTTAAAAAATGAGGCAAGTTTATCTTAACTATTCTAATGACTAAATATCAATTTCATTTTAGAGAAAATAGAGGAATCTCAGTGAAAAAATCAGGATAGAATTAAGAGAGAAGACCATAGTTCTCTTGTAGTCCAAAAAATATAATTTTGTCTACTAAGTGTTTACATATGAGTGTGGATCCTGTGAACATCATTAGATTTCAATTTTTTTGAAATTTAAATAAAAGAAAAATAAACTCTCCTAAATATAGAAGATCTTGAATGATACATTTACTGAGAATTTCTTTGTTAAATTTAATGAACTCAACTAATGTTCTGACTTAATATTTAATTCCATCATATACTTCATTAAGTATGTCACATATTACATTTTTTCTTTCCTACTAAAAAACTCAGAAGTAACAGACATAAGATTACACCTAAAATCTAAATCCTGAAGCCAAACTTTGTTGTAAATAATGACAAGACCCAAGAACTTGGAAGCTCAAAACTGTCTTTAAGGTGCTACCTTGGAGGACACACTTTGAGCAATTAGGTACGCAGAAGCCCCTGTGTGTCATCTTGCTTGTTTGTTATTTTTCAAAAGCCCTGGAGCATCTAAGAGATCAGCTTTACTCAACCTTCCCAGTTACTGCATCTTAATCTCCCAGTCCCTCTACACCAGTGCACAGACCTTGTCGAGAGACAACAAAACCTTCGAGCGGACTTGTCACATCTCCCCATAAGCGACTCTCTGAACTATTTCACTGACGGGAGTAGTTTCATCTACGGAGGTAAGCAAGTGGCGGGGGCAGCAGTAACCACTGAGACCAAGGTACTTTGGGCCAAAAGACTAGATCCTGGAACTTCAGCACAACGTGCAGAGCTCATTGCCCTAACTGAGGCCCTCAAGATAGTGACCAGAAAGAAGGTAAACATCTACACGGATAGCAGGTATGCCTTTGCCACTGTCCATGTCCATGGGGCCATATACCAGGAGAGAGGTCTTTTAACTTCAGTGGGATCAAAAATCAAAAACGCTCCCCAGATCCTAGACCTTTTGGCAGCTGTATGGCTACCACAGCAAGTGGCTGTCATCCATTGTCAGGCTCACCAAAAAGCGGATGATCCTATAATTCGGGGAAACAATTTAGCTGACTGTGCAGCCCGAGAAATAGCTACTACATCAGAGGGGACCTCTGAGGATACAACAGCACTATTGCTGACCCCTCAGACTCTGTCGGAACCAGTCTATACACAAAAGGACCGTCACCTGGCCTCTCAGTTGAAGGCAGAACCTAACCTCCCTGGGGGATGGTTCCAGCTACCTGATAAGCGGGTAGTACTCCCTGAAGCCTTAGGACAAGAGCTTCTTAACAAGACCCACCGGTCTACTCATCTGGGGGGAACCAAACTGGCTGAATTGTTCAGAAGCAGATTTTTTATTCCCCATCTAACTAAGATGGCCACCTCCATTAGCTCCAGATGCCTGCAATGCCAACAGGTTAACTCAAAGAAATGTCAAGATTTGGAAACTACCAGATTCAGAGGAAAAAGTCCAGGTGAACATTGGGAAATTGACTTCACTGAAATGAAGAAACCTGGCCTTCAGGGGCATCAATACTTATTGGTGTTGGTTGATACCTCCACTGGCTTGGTAGAAGCATTCCCTACTAGATCCAAGTCAGCTTTAGTTGTAGTCAAAAAACTCTTATATGAAATAGTCCCACGATTTGGCCTACCCTTATCTATGGGGTCTGACAATG
>PVLA01006862.1:0-115515 GCA_004027455.1 Hydrochoerus hydrochaeris | reverse complement strand
GGTGTGTGTGAGGTGTGTGAGGTGTGTGTGAGGTGTTTGTGAGTTGTGTGGTGTGTGTGTTACCCCTTCCCTGCCCTCAGCCATGGGTCTCACGCTTTCCTGCCTGAGTCAGGACAGCAGCCCCTGCGCCTGCCCAGCATTTCCAAGGTTGGGATTCAGAGCACCTGAGGGAGAAGCAGCCCTAATTAGTGTTTTTGACCAGTGACGCTGCTAGTATGAGTCTAAAGTATTTTTAAAAGTTACAGGATGCCCTGATGTCTGAGTAACTTGGTTTGGGCCAAGATCAGAATCTTACAATGCTTTCCTAAAAAACAAAACAAAACAGAACAAACCCTCATGGAATGATCCCAGTACCTCAGGGGACAGAGATGTCTTTCTAAGGGAATCCTGGCCAGCAGGACCACACTGAGCCACCTGGGACTAGGAAAGGGGTGCCTTGTCCAGTGGAAGTTCCCCACAGCCCCTCTCCCTGGACCCCACCCGTCCAGCGGGCACACTCAAGGGTGCCAGAGGCAGGTGGCATGGAATAAGCCACCAGAACAGCAGGGATACCAGGCCTGCAAGGCTGCTCTGGAAGCCTCCCTGCCCACTGTGCCCGTGACCCTGCAGCGCCCACCTGGCTCTCATGGTCCCATCGGTGACTGAACCCCTGGGAACACCCAGCCAGAGTCTTATTTTCCATTTACGATAGTTTTAAAAAGAAAAAGAAAAAAGAATCACTTTCACGATAATTTCTTGGAAGCGGGGGACCCGGCCTCCTGCCGGGTCCACGGTGCAGAAGTGCCCCCCCGCCCAGCTGCGCGCTAAGCACCCCTTTCCTGTGCTGACTGCCTGGGATTTCTGACGCGGTCCACACTCTCTGTTCCCAATAAGCTCATTAGTCCTTGCGCACTTTATCTGGGGCAAATGAGTATGGGATAGGGGGACGGGGCTGAGGGAGGGGGCGCCCTGGGAAAGGCCCTGGAACAGGTCACGTCTCCATCGCTGCCCAGGAAAACCTCTGACACCTAGACTAGAGCTTCAGTATCAGTCACCCGCAGAGGTAGAATGTTATGCAATTTTGAGTTGTTCTTTGCTCTCATAATCTGTGATCAGAAGAAAAGGAAAAGTGTCCTTCAAAGCGATCTTAAATCCAACGGCCTTTGGGGTTCGGTGTGCATGCAAGGACCAGGGGCGAGGCACGGGGGGAGAGGAGAGGAGTCTGGGAAAGCGGGGGTCAGCAGATGGCCCGGGAGCCGTTCTCAGCCCAAACATAACAAGTTAATCATTTTACTTCAGGAATGAGAACTGGTCTTTAAGCCAAGAGAGGAAACCAAAGCCGGACGGCCTTGAGTCTCAAGTCTGGGGGGGAAAGCGGGGATTTAGCTCAGTGGTGTAAGTGCCTACCTGGCAAGCACACAGTTGTGAGTTTGATCCTTAGTACCAGGGGAAAAAAGTCTGGGGGGAGGAGGCAGCAGAGGATGGGGTCCTGGGGAGTGGGGAGTAGGTGTCTCCCCAGGCCTGTCCACAGTGCGTGACTCCTGCAGCCTGAGTTTCCCAGGTGCACCGCTAAAATGGGGCCAAGACCCTGGCCGGGTGGCCTTCACAATGGAAGCCCTGAAGGGTGCCCTCTTCTCTGCAAGCAGCTGGGTTTCTCTTCCTTCTCTTCCTCCTTATCTCTGCCTCTGAAGGATAAGACTGACGGATCCATGAAGTGTCGCTTTCCGTTCCCCCTGCCTCCTTTCTCTTCTACTCCCCGGGCCTAACCCGTCTTCCCGGCCTCATGGTTCCGCCCTGTGCTGCAGTTTCTGGGGCGTGCGTGTTTGCCCTCCATTTGCCATCAGCCTTCTTCGTCGATCTTTCCTAGATTCTTAGAAGAACTAGAAATAACCTGTAAAGTTCCATGATGGCCAGAAATGACAGCACACTGAAACTGCAAGCTCTCCTTTGCTGTTGAAAGGATCCCCCAGCCAGGAGTTGCAGGTACGTGCCCTCTCCTGAGAGTGTCCCAGGAGTGCAAATCAGCATGACACGCCGGGAGGGCAGGTCGTCATCCTACTCGACCAAGCAATTTCACTCTGAGTAACTAGTCATAAGTAACTAGTCAGACATGTCCACACTGCATAAAAGACGCTCATGAAAAAAAAAGTTCTTGAAAACATTATATTATTTTTAAAAGATACAAAAATTGGAAGTTGATTGATTCAACAGAAACATGGCAACTGTACATCATGTACAGAAGTATATCTGATGACACAGGAAATTGTTTATGCTTTATTGTCAGATAAAATACTGCCAAGTACACCCCACCTGCCATAACCACAGCCCTCCAGAGTGTTTACTGATGTTCTACGTACACTGGTGACATATGACTCCTGTCCTTCCCCCAGTGCTATGGCCTGTGCTCTAGGAAACTAAGACAAAATCAGCTTTCCCCAAAGAGCTTTTAAAAATTGCAAGTTGAGAGAGAACCCAAACCAAACAGGCTTGGGAACAATATTAACTGACTAATATCCCAAAGGCAGGGCTGAAACCATCTGGTAACTCAAGGGTGTCACCAAGGACCCGGTTTTTCTGGGGAAGTTTTCTCTGCCCCGTTTATCCTTGTGAACTGTCTCTGAGGTGCTAATTGACAAGAATAATCTTTCACTGTGTAATCTCTGCAGGCTGAGGGCTGCGCAGCTGGCTGTTACTTTATGATCTCCTTTGGGTGAAGGAGGACGCCCAGCGTCTCTTCTCCGCCCTCCAGGGAGTTCTGGTGGCCTAGCGAGGATCACACTTTATGGCTGCAGCAATTCCACCACTACCTGACATTTCCAAGAGAGGGAAAGAGAAAGAGGACAGGTAGCTTCTGTGCGAGTTCTGGGGTGAACTCTGTCATTTGCCCAAGTTCTCCTATGTGATAAGCCCTGCACCAGTCATTAGTCCGAGGAGATGCCCCAACTGAGTAGAGCTGGGGTCCTCGCACTCAACACATTATATAAAGAGAAAGCACAGCAGCCAGGTAAATCTGGAAATGTTACAGGAGGCACAGGTACTTAGATTTCTTTTTCAGAACCTTTGGAATGCTAATGTCCATGGTAAATCACCAAGAAAAGGGAAATTTAATTTGTGTATGTCACACAGGACACACTCCAGAGAATGTTGGAGTGAACTTAAGGAAGATTGGTGGCCGGGAAGTGGAGTCATCATGCATCCTGATTTGTCCTGGACAGCCTCAGTTTATCTCTGTCGCTGCAGACTAATCATGATTAGCCTTCAAATGCACTCTCAAAGGGTTCTGATTTAAGTGATGAATGACTGGACATATTCAGTGACCTGGATCAAGGACTCCAGGTTTTTCCATGTTGGATTGTGAATCGCTTAACCAATCAGAGCTTCTCTTTGAGGGTTGTGGATTTGAGATTTAGGAAAAGAGGAACACCAGGAAAAGCTGAAACAGCAGAATCAGTAGAGGCACAGAAAGAGGAAAACTGGGTCGGGTGGGAGCAGTAGGCACGTACTTTCCCGAGAAGGACAGGCAAGCAGGAGTGCAGTTGCTGGTTCTCCATGTCCGCTGACTCAGCTGCTATTAGTTCAGCCGCTGGGAATCCTGTGTTGCCTTACTCTCAGGACACTCACACAGCCTTCATCCCCTGAACACATCGTTGCAGCCAAGACAGCCTTTCTCTGCATGGTTCTCAATGCTGGCTGCACAAGAGAATCGTACTAGGAACTTTTAGGATACACGGATTTTCAGGACACTCCACTCCCTGCCTCAGATTTTTTATTTATAAGAAAGAATATATCAAATGATAGTTTCAAAATTTTTGCTAATGATGAGATTGCAGCATTTTTCGAAATAGCCTCCTTTGCTCTTTGTCATATTTTCTAAATTTTCTGCAATGTATAAATATTTCCTTTGTAACAAGAAAAAAGTAGTTATTAAAAAACAAGGAAGTAGAAATAAATGCTTACACTTATGGTCAGTTGTATATCAACAAGGGTGACAAAGTAATTCAACAGGGAAAGAACCATTTTCAATGAATGGAGTTACAACAACTGAATATTCACAAGCAAAAGAATAAAGCTGATCCCTGACTCATACCACACATAAAAGTCAGGGTGCATAATAGATCTAAATATAGGAGCTAAAACTATAGAAATCTTACAAGAAATCATGGCCTTGGTTTAAACAATGATTTCTTAGATATGACAGCAAGAGGAAGAAGGAAAAGAAAAAGGAGGAGGAGGAAGAGGAGAAGGAAGAGGAAGCAGAAGAAGGAAGGAAGGAAAAGAAAATATTAACTTCATTTTAAAAATGAAAATACTACCCACAAAATAAGAGAAATTATTTGCAAACTGCACTCTTAATAAGGTATCCAGAATATATAAAACAACTCTTGTAGCAATAAAAAATGGACAAAAAATTTTTTAACAGACATGCTTCTATAAAGAAAATATCCAATAAATACATGAACAGGCGATTGAAATCAGTAGTCATTAAGGAACTGCAAATCAAATCACAACAAGAAACCTGACTTCGCATCCATTAGGGTAGCTAATACAACACGGACGGACAATGACAAATGATGATGAGGAGGTGGGGTTATGAAACGAGGCAGCCATTTTGGAAAACAGGCTGGCCATTCCTTATAAAAGTTCAATAATAATTTTAAATTTAAATAGACCCACACTCCCACTCAAAGGTGTGTGTTCAAAAGAAATAAAAACATGTCCATACAAAATCTGTACTTGAGTGTTCATAGCAGCATTATTTGTAGTAGCCCCCAAAATGGGAACAACCCAAATGCCCATCAACTGTTGAATGGATAAAATGTGGTATATTCATATGAAGTGCTATTATTCAGTCATATTAAAAGAAAAGGAATACTAACACATACCTTAACATAATGGGCCTTGAGCAAAATATGCTACATGAAAGAAGTTGTCACAAAACATTACATATTTTATGAGTCTATGAATATGAAATATCAAAAATCATCTTAGTCTGTTTTCTCTTGCTATAACTGAATCCCATAGACAGGGTAATTTATAAAGTAAAGAGGTTTATTTATTTAGCCCATGGTTCTATGGCCAAAGAGTATGGTGCTACATCAGTTTGGTATCTAGTGAGGACCTTGCTGGATCATGACATGGAAGAGGGCATCTCATGGAGAGACACAATAAATGAGCCAGAGTTTGATTTTAAACAAAGCCAGTTTGATGATAGCTCATTAATCTACTAATCCATGAATGAACTAATCCACTCATGAGAGCAGAGCCCTGGTGACCCAATGACCACTTAAAGGCCTGAATACCTCACCCTGGGTATTAAGTTTCAATCTGACTTTTGGTAGGGACATTCAAAGTATAGCAATAATCAAATCCACAGAGACTGAAAACAAATTCGTAACTGCCAGGCAATACAGGTTAGAAGGAGTGACTGCCAATAGACTGACAACCCTTTGCAAGTTGATGAAAGTGTTCTCAAATGAAATCACAGTGAAGGTTGTACAATTCTGTGGCTATATTAAAATAACTACACTGCATATGTTAAATACAACCTGAAGCTTTTTGGGTGCATTAATCAATTTTATTCTGATAGAACTGTATCAGTAAGAAACAAACATGGGAGCCAGTGATGAAAGCAGGGGGCGGTGAACTAAGGGCATTTTCAGTGAAGCAGAGGTTGAACGTGTCAGAAAGGCTGGGACTGAATGAAGATGAGTGGCAGTTTGGGCGGTGCAGGAGCCTGGCCCCTTCCTGCCTCATCCGCCATGGCCTACTCTGCTGGAAGCTCCTCAACTGTCACGGTGTCCTGTGATGCTCTTACAAATCAGACGGTAATGGAAGGGTGACTATTTCTTGGTAATCCACTGTTTCTTTCTAAAAATATCTTTCTGTTTTAGATTGAAAGAAAAGTTTCATATCAATTTAGATTTACAGAAAATTTATGAAAATAATGGTTTCCACATATCCTACCCCTGTTGCTGATATTAGTAACGGCCTACAGTACACTTGTCATAATTAATGACCCCAAAATGATGCATTATGATGAAAGTCCATGCTTTGTTCAAATTCCCTTATTTTTTAAAAAATGTAGTACCTTTCTCTAGCCCAGGATCCTATGCAGGATGCAATATTCTATTCAGTCATTATGTTTCCTCAAGCTCCTCTTGGCTGTGACAGTTTCTTGGACTTTTCTTGTTTCTGATGACCGTGGCAGCTTTGGGGTGCACTGGTCAGATATTTTGTCAAGTCCCTCTGTTGGGGCGTCTCTGATGTTTCCCTCACAATTAGCCTGGGGTTGTAGGATGCCTGGAGGGAGATCACAGAGGCAAATGCAATCGCTGGCACTTAGCAAGGTCACACATTGTCAGCATGCTTATCGTTACTGATGTTGCTCTTAGCTGGGCTGTGGTAGTATTTTCAGGTTTCTCTGCTTGTACGATTATCATTGTTCCCCTTCCTTTTCCATATCTGCCTCTGTGGAAGGAAGACATTACACACAGTCCCCAGTACAGGAGTAGGGAAAGATGCTCTATTGTTGCTATAGTTTGGATTTTGAACATCCAATGAGGGTCTACATTGTTGGAGGGGATTCTAGGACCCAAGCCCCTGTCTTTTCTATTCCTTGGCTTGTGAGATGAGTTGTTTACTCCAGCACATGCTACTGCTATAATATGCTGCCTTCCTGCAAGCCTAAAGCAATAGGACCAGGAAGAAGCCAAGCCGTGCCTTCCCATGAGCCAGGGGCAGCTGTGGTGGGGAACAGGAAGAAAATCAAGCAGCCAGATCACACCTTCCCATGAGTCAGCCAGTGTGTGGGTTGGGAGATAAGAAGAGCAACCCCCTCCCCCCCGCCAATAGCAATGGGCTGATTCGGAGGAACACAGGCTGAGATGATGGCAACTGAAGTAAAAAAAAAAAAACTTAATGCCTGTATTGCTTGATTGACTTTGCAGGCCTACAGCTGGTAGTCTAAGTACCTATTTGGAGAATAACAATATGCATTATAGCAACTGTGAGGGATTTCCTTCTGTCTTGTTTTTGAAATCCAATGTATTGTTCTGTTTTACTGTTTTGCTTTATTCCTCTATCTGGTAACCTGAGCAACTATTTTGAACATAACAATATGCAATATAACAACCATTGTTAAATTTTTATCACTTCATTTTGAAAAATCTATATAGCTGTTATTGTTCTTTGTTGTTAATTTGCTTTTGTTGTTGTTTTTTATTTGTTTGCTTCTTGATTTTTCTGATATTTCTTTTTCTCAAGATGAAAGAAAGAAAGAAAGAAAGAAAGAAAGAAAGAAAGAAAGAAAGAAAGGAAGAAGGAAGGAAGGAAAAGAAAAGAAAAAGAGAAAGAAAGAGGACCAGTTGGTCACTGACTGGACCTTCAAAACTGTGAACTAAAATAAACCTTTTCACTTAATATTAGTGATCTCAGATATTTTATTATAATGAATGAAAGTTGACCAACACAACCTCCTTTAAGGAAGAGTATACAAATTCCTTGGAATTCTTCAATGTGGAGGTTAGTTTCTTTTCTCCCACTGATTTATTTTATCATTTGTTTATATCAGAATGAATTTAAGAATGCTTATACTGTCAGTTACAATTAAGACTGTCCTGGTTGTTTTGTTTTGTTATTGTTTTCTGGTCAAATTGTTCCAGCTTTGGTTGTTGGAAACTCTTTCACTTATCAATTACATGGAGTTTTGTTTGTCTAGTGCTTTTTTGTTGTCATTGTTGTTATTTTGGGTCTTTCCTTACTTTCTGGGAGTACAAGATATCATCTTATCTTGTTCATTAAAAAGACTGAATCATACAGAAAAGAGAATAATACAAAGAAATCTCAGATACCTATCCCTTAGATCTAACAACTACTAAAATCTTTTGGTGTATTTATCTCATCTGTTTTTATTTTCACCTCTAATAAGGTAAAACTTTTAAAAACAACGGCAGTGTCCGTATCACACTTTACAAAATGAACAGTAATTCATGAGTATCACCTATTAGAAGCCAGTGCCTAATTTCTTCTGTTTGCAAAGAATAATAAAAGTGCTTTCACAGTTAGGTTAGTCAGGTCAGTTCCACTCTGGTTTTGACTGATTGTGTCTTCACTGTGCCTTTAAGATGTTCATCTATCTTCAGCATTTTATGTAAAGTAGCATTAAATCTCGAAACTTGAGTGTATGTGCCCAGAGTTAGCCATGTTAACCTGGACACCCACAGTTTGAGCCTCTTAGATTCAATGGGATTTATCTCTGGACGGTGTGAGTGCCTTCAGGACCCACTGAGAACAGAGAGGTGAGAGCTCAGGGGTGGGCTTTATGCCTGTCAAGAGTTCACGGCTGGCGATGCCCATTGGAAATGCCAGGAAAAAATCACCCAGGCTTGTATCTTATCAGAGCTGTGATTCTTTTTTGCTAGTGCTTTGGTTACCACATTTCATAGATTTTTATGTACTGCCCCATATCTATTTTTCCCCTGTGATTATTTTTTTTAGCATGCCATTTTTTTTTTTTTTTAGCAATGTATATGTGACATTAGGGCAGAAATGCCCATATCTTTATTTTTAAAAATAGCAAGGAATCTGGGGAAGTTGTAGAAATTTCATGATGCTTGGTCTCTTTGTGCACAAAGTACTTCTATCCTGCTTCTGTCTCCATGGCACTTGGGGGGGGCCTCTGGTTTGAGGGGCCTTCTCAGCATCTCCACCTGTCCCCACAGAGGGCTCCAGGCTGGGAACTTAGCTTGGTCCTCCTTGATGTTCCTGCTGAGCAGGTCCTTGTCTCCGTAGGCTATGCTTCCCATTCTCCTGGCTATGCTTTGTGTGTTCCCACAGCCCTAATCCTTGATCAGAAAGTAGGAACTGGTCTCTTTTACAAAATTATGCATAGGGTACAAGCCTAGCCTTGTGATGGTAGACTGGACACCCTCAGTTACCAGAGAGAGGCCCCTGTGGAAATGTGAATGAAGCCTTGGTGACCGAGGCCAGCAGATAGCCAGAGAGCGCCAGGTGCTCCTGCCCCCAGGTGAGGCAGCAGGTGTGCCGCTGCTGCGAGAATTGTCTAGATGATCCCTTTTTAGCTTTGGGAGACAGGACTTTTCTTTTGGCTTTCTCTACTTCTTTATTTCACTTCCCACCCTGTCTCCCAATCACTTTTTCAACACTGATTGCAAAGTCTTGGCACCAGGTATCTTGAGAGCTAGTGGGAAAATTTGTTTAAATGCACATCTTAGAAAACAAAAGTTCACTTGAGGGTGCAGCTGAGCAGAGAAGCCTCTGGGTACCCCACCGAGTCCCAGTTCCAAAGACTCATGGGGCATCTCCAGCACTCCCTAGTGAACACGGACTCAGGACTGTTCTGACTGCTTTGTCCCTTCCTGTCCTCTGGGAGGCAAAATCTGGGCAGGGTCTCGGCTCCAGCTGAGGCTTTGTCACCTGGCCAGTGGCCATCCCAGCCTCAAGTTCTATGATGAAAGGATTCCAGTTTACAGGTGGCTCTGGAGTGGGTGGCTCATTCCATGCCCTGTGCAGTTCTGCATCCCTCCATAATCCATCCTGGCTGTGGTTTCCTTACACGAGCTCTAGGAAGGTTCCAGAGGCTCCTGCCTCAAACAAGATTGGGGGTGGATATGGGCAGACCAGTTCCTCACTGCCCAGAACTTGGGATGACCTTGAACTTTCTTCTATTCCTGTACCTCTCCTCCTCTCTCTTGAGAGCTTGCTTTTGTTTTAATTCTCTCCCTCCTTTCCTAAATCTCCACCTCCTCTCCTCTATTTTCCTAGACATCCTACACCCTCCCTCAGGAATCATGTTCCACCTCTCTTCCTTTGTCTTGTGTAGTTCCCAGCTTCCAAAATGTTCTAGAACTGACTATGTGGTCAGGGTACCCATGATGGCTGAGCTCAGCCTTGGCCTTCCATTTGCAAGTGAGTCGGTATGTATCATGTAGCCCACACGTGCAATGAACATGCAAATGGTCTGTTCTGTAACTTTCGGACAACTCCCCTGCTTTGGGTGACATCGTGTAGGAGGGAAAGGGATTTTTTCCAGCATTGCCCCATGCTGCTGAGAGAGTACAGATCTGCCAGGTACTCACACAGCTCCATGCCTTTTTCTCAGGCTGCCCAAATCTCCAGTGAGCCTGGACTGGCAGGCAGCATGACCCTGGGCAAACAGTCTCCAGTGTCCCCACCATCCATCTGGGCAACCTTAAGTAAATGGTGGACATGCACTCAAGCCTTTGCCTTCTCATTGGCAAAAAGAGACAAAACTCTCCCAATTCTCACTGCTTCGAGCTCACTGTAATAGCAGAAATTGCTTGGCAGCTGCAGCCGTTATAACTGATGGTATTACCTGCTCCCAGAGCAACTTCTTACAAAATCAGCCCCAGGCAGAGGCTGTCTGATCACAGCAAGTTGCCTGGGTCCCTGGCCAGCTTGGGGGCTCCTCTCTCAGCCTCTCCAGGGGCCTCCAATCTGCTTCTCCTTTTTCAGGGTCTCTTCAGTGGTTCCACAGCCTCTTTTCTCAGTCCACATCCAATGGGCCTCACCCACTCGCAGAGCCAGAGAACCGGGGTGCTACCTGGCCCCTGTGCCACTACCTTCCAGACCTAGACTCAAAGCAAGGTCTTCCTCAGAGCTTGCTAAGTTCACCTCAACTTTTAACTCATAAAGCCTGGAGGAGCTGGGGGGTGTGGAGCCCGCCCTGTGGCAGCTCTGGAAAGGCAAACATTGCTCCCTCGGGATTTCAGGCTCAGCTGCCTGCAAATAAAATTTTCTTTTACAGCTGTGGGGAAAATTGGGAATTTCATTCCTTACAAGGTTCTTCCTGGGGCTAGAGGGTCAGCCTACAATATATCTGGCTTTTCTTCCTCTGGGAGTTCAATTCCTTTGTCTGAATCTTAAAAGTTTTGCCTAGAAGCCAAGGCCAGAAATAAAGCAGCCACCAGAGTGTGTCAAAAGTCACAGAGAACCATGCAGACTTCCAACTGGCTGGCTTTGGGGGGCCATGGGACAGTATTTTCCCTCTGGACCAATTCTGCTGAAGGATGGTGTGCCCTCCTACTCTCCAAAGGCCCAGTAAGCTCCTGCCATGCATGGCAGAAATTGAACGTCCACTTAGTAAAAATGGCTTTTTTATTTATTGAGTGGCAAAATGCTCTATTTATCAAACCCTTCTGGGTTCCTCTAAAGATAAAATGGAGGTAAAAACCCAAAAGGAAAATTAAAGCTTTAATGCAGTCTTGTGCTTCATTTCATTGTAAATCGAGTGCGATAAAGCACAATGCCGGCCAGTGGCATAAGGCAGCTGTGTAATTTCCTTTTGTGCTAGGAACTGATTCTGAGTATAGGACGCCTCCCCAATGAGAGGTCTGGTGGTGTTGGATGGCTCCCCTCCACTAATTATGTCTTCCTTTATATCTTTGGCTTGAACTCTAATTTGCTTACAGTTTAATGAACATCGGTTCTCACCGCAAAATATCTAAGTACCTGGGAGATTGAACACTTAGGCAGTCAAATGCTCTCACTCCCAGCACTAATCTTCAAGCCCTCTAAACAGCCTGCTGAAAGAGAGTGGCTCTTTCGAGGCCAGTGAATCGCTTTTGAGCAGTAATTGTACACTCAGTTTAAAAGCCACGATCTGTCGGAGACGTGGTTTGTCCAACTAGAAATGAACGCGAAGGCTTTCCGAGTTGAGGGATGAGGCCTCCATCGCTGTCTGATGCAAAAGACACAGAGTATGTGGCTGTTTGTTTTCCTGGCTTTGGTTTTCCCAACAGCTTCCCCCTAAAGTTGCCGTTAGCCTCTCTGGGTATTTTCTCTTCATCTATGAGAGTTAAACAGTGAGAGTCAGCAGAGGAAGGAGAGGGTTCCTTGTAGCTCATCTGCAAGGTCTATCTCTGAAACACTTTTCTCCTGAAAGGGTGATGCTGAGTGTTTGGTGGCTGGTGCCCTTCAACCTGCAGAGTCACAGCTGGTGTCCATGATGTGCCCCACTCACTAGACTTCTCCAGAGTGGGAGACGCAGGACCCCTGGTGCCATGGCCGGAGGGCTAATACACAGGTCCTTCCAGCAGCTCCCAGGCAAGGCTCCTGCCACACTGGCCCGCAGACCACACTAGGAGTGGTCAGGAACTGGGCTCTTTGTCTGGATTCCACTGGCATTACAGCCTGAGGGGTCCACACTCTCACACACCAGGCCATTCAGTGAGGTGCTCTCAGGATTTGCCTGAGGCTCTCTAGCTGTCCATGAAGCATCTGGACTTGATTTACCTGTGTCTAACTCCCAACTGCACACATCTCCTCCCTTTCTCAGGAGATGCACTTATAAAAAAAAGAGGACATGAAATAACATTGGTGCATTGCTCTTCATCCAGAATATTCTGTTTGGAGTTTTGGTTAAATCCAATAAACCAGGAATTGACCCACAATGTCATTTGAGGTTTTTGCTCAGCTGGGGGGCGGTCACTGTGTGGCTACCAGGAGAACCCAGGCTCAGTAACCACTCGCTGGGTGCCTAAGGTGGACGAACCCAGAGCTTTTGGTAAGACAAGCGGGATCCAGCATGACAGAGGGCTCTGCTCACATCTCTGTTCTCAGCAGTCCCCAAAGAAACACATTTCCTTTCTGATTACTTTGAGTCTGGGGACTCTAAACAAAAGACATAAATTTTGTACCTTGTTTGAAGGTTTCAGATGGCACAATGTACCTTCTGGGTTGTTCCATTTCTGTTTGTGGAAATAATCCACTCCATGCCAAAGCCTGGGCCCCGATGAGAGTGGCAACTCCATGTGGCATTGGTGCCACACCACCCAGCCTTATTGAGTTGTTCCAAGCCCGGGCAATTTACATGAAACCCGTGCTTTAGTTTCCTCACCTGGAAAAGAAAGAGATTGATAACATCTTCCCCACAGACCCACTGTGACAATCACACGAATGAATTCCCATGAAGTTCCTTGCCATGGGATAAAACCGCCAATAATGTGAACGTCTGTCCTTTACAGACTAGAATGGGCAGCCTTGCTGAGCAGTTCCCGAAATGTGGGGACATTTTCTATTTGTATATTTAGTTCCAAACTTTTTTTTTTTTTTACTGCTTTTCCTAATAGAGAGCAGCAAGAAAGGTTTGTAATACCTGTAAAGAGTTGATATTACCAATGCACAAAGCAGAGAGAAGGCATCAGTGGCATTAGCACTTGCATGGATTACGTGCCCGTGTAGATGCCAAGCCTTGACACTGCTGCAGTGAAGACCTTGCCCAGCAATAGCTGTGCACACAGTGATGCGTGTGAGCCCTGCTCCCATACCACTGGGCAGGACTGAAATGCAAACACATTTGGGAAGGGGATACACTTTTATTTTTAATCAAGGCAAAAGCTACTACTTGATCATATAATTAACCTTAGGAATAGAAGTGTAAACAGCACAATTCTGTTAGTTGGCCTTCCCCACTATTGATATTAACCCATGGTGATGTGTTCTTGGTTGTTGATTATTTTAGGTAGTAAGTTTCCTCATTTGGATTTCTCCAGCATATGCAAGAAAAGAGTGAAGTCAGGTATTTTTAATAGTCTGGGAATATTCAGTAGGTAACTGATTTTTTTTTCCTGGTGGTGGACACAACTCCGGGGAAGATACCAGCTCCATCAGTAAATCAGGACACTTCCTGGTCTCTCTTCTGTCTACAGAAGTGCCTTTGGCTGGTTCTTAATGTGGGAGCCACGCCCCCCAAGCAGTGGGGACATAAAACCACCAGCCGTGCTCAGCAGCAGGCAACTTCTGAGACTCGGGCTCAGTCCCATTTGCTTCTAGTTTATTTTCACCATTTCAGTGACTCTTCCACCGAGTGGAAACAAAATCACAGGGGTGTGCATAGGTTCAGGCCCTGCACATGGAGCATGTGTGTGTGTGTGTGTGTGTGTGTGTGTGTGCCCGTACACACATGCACAGTTGGGGTGAAGAGGTTTGGGGCAGCGTGATATCAGAATTCCTCTAATGTAAGTTTCAAAGCCTCAGAAAAGCAGAAGCCATGAATTCTGAGGTAAAGTATCACAGCCTTTTCTCTTGGGGTTTCCTTTCCAAGAAGGGACCCCTATGCAGGAACTTAGATCGAGGTCTAGAAGTCATAACTTAACACAAATCAACACATAAGAGACTCTTTCATTAGAGTCCTGATGATGAAATTGAGTTATTTTGTAAATTAGACCCAAGGTCTAATTTTTAAAAGATTCACTAGAGACCGAGATGCAAGACTTGATCTGTTCATATAGACTAAAAAGAAATTCAAGGACATATGTGTGATTTGTCACTGATGACTTGAGCACATTAACATGCTAGCCAGACATGGTGGCCTGTGGCTGCAATCCTGGCACTCTGGCAGGCTTGTGAGGCAAGAGGATCACAAGTTTAAACCCAGGTTGGGCAACCTAGTGAGACTCTTCATCTTAAAAAAGTCCTGGGATGTGGCTTAGTGTGAGGTTCTGGGTTCAGTGCCTAGTACTGAGGGAAAAACCTTAAGAAGCTTCAACAAACAGCCAATTTCAGTCAACAAGTGAGGGTTCTATCACTCTTTGAAAAAGGACACTTTGCTAACGGTCTGTCTAGTTACTCTGAAACCTGAAGGAATCTTGCTGGGTGAGAGTCTAGGTCACCAGCCAGAAAGCCACAGTGAAGCACACACGAATGGCCAGCCCGTGGCTACAGGCCTCAAACGCCATATACTACACACTGCCAAGCACAGAGATGGGGGACGTCTGTGGTTCCGGGACTTTCTGCCACTGGGATGTGCTCCAGGGGATGAGGGCGCAGCCATCCACCCGTCACTTCGACCTCAGGCTTTAGGCTGGAGAGCTGAGCGGATAGTGAGCGCTGAGCCTCCCACGCCGCCCCCAGCCCGCCCTGTCACAGCTGGACGGCGCAACATCCACCTGGACTAATTCAGCCCGCATACTTTCTGGATAGAAAACAACCTTGTGGCCTTGGGAGAAGTACGCTTTCCTCTGAGGAGCCCACGTGGCAGGACCTAGGACAGGGCCAGGAGTTCAGCCAGTGCTAGGCTTCTACGCTCCTTCTAGCCAGCTCCTCTCTGGCCTTTTGGACATTTTGATCTAAACTTTAAGTGGGAAATAATGTTTCAAAAGAGATTCCCTTAACTTTTCTTTCTGAAAAAGTTCAGTTATTTTCATTTTTCTGAGTACTTCTGAGTATAGAAAACATCTTAAGATACCTTGTGGAAGAATCTGATAATAAACTCCAATGTAAGTTAGAAACAGGTGCCAGGGGGAGGGGAGATTATACCTTTGGAGCTTGAGAGGGGCAAATTCTCTTTACAAAAGATACTTAGAGACAAAACTCAGCTTATCCAGCCACACATGCTCAAATCAGAACCTAAAATCAAAAGCTCTGGACCCTATTAATTCCACATCTTACTATATGTTAGTTTTTTCCTTGCGACTGATGAATGCTAGAAATAATATCACCAAGTATCCTTTATTAAGAACTCATGAGCCAGAGACTATGCTAAGTACATTACATAGCTCATCTGTTCAGCCCTCCAAAGGCTTGATGAGGTTCTGTTAGGCAACTTTTTGTTACTGTGACAAAATATCTGAGGTAAACACTTTATAAGATGGAAAGTTTTCTTTTGGCTCATGGTTTCAGAGATTCCAGTCCATGCCAGCTGGCCCACTGCATCTGGGCCTATGGCACGGCAGCACATCAAGGTGGGAGTGAAGGAAGAAGCCGTTCACCTTACAGGATGGAAAAGACAGAAGAGGAGGCAGAGGTTCCAATACCCCTTTCAAGGACACACCCCAATGACCTACCTTCTTCCCTCTCGGTCCCACTCCTTAGCTCCTGCCACCTCCCAGTATCTCCAAGCTGAAGACTAAGACTTTAATACACCGGACCTTGGGAGACACACCGGATCAACTATGGTAGATTAGGAAACCAGGCACCAGAACTAAGGTTCTGTCCTCCATTTAATTTCCATCCCGACCTCTGCTTTGCTACAAGGCTTCTCCAGAATCTGCACTCTGAAGTCCTCCTTTGTGACATAAGGCTAGATAACTCATGACGCCGAGCTAACTGGGTGGGGACTTTTATTTACCATTGAAAGTTTCATTCTTTTAAAAAAATTTCTATCACATTTTAGTTTACATGAGCTCTTTTTAAAGTTCTATCTTATTCCTAAAATATGCAGTATTTTATCTGACAGTATTAATTATAGCCTCAAGTTTATTTCATGACTTTTTTAAGAAGGCAGGTGGCCTACTTGGTCTTTCAAATTCAAGGCTTTTTTCTCAATGTTCAGAGGTTCCTAACTATCTGATATTTAAGAGATAGACACAAAAAAGCAAACACGAAGTTCTGTGCAGCTGGGGCTCACACAGTGAAGAATTTTTCCTTTAATGCAAGGGGTCAGTTTCACTGGCGTAATCCCGAAACACACCAAACTCACTGCCTCTAACTTCCCAACAGAATGTTGGAGCCAATGCCTCTGTCCAGCAACAGTATGTGGAGATGCTTTTTCCTGCACGTTCTCTTCTCTAGAGAAGGGTGCTCACATATGGCAGACTGTGTTCTGGAACAGGGTTACAGAGAACTGCAGGCTGACATTAATGCTTTCATCTGGGAGCTGTGTGTGTGTGCTCAGCCTGGGCTGGAGGGGCACAGGTGCAGGGTGTGGTGGTTCCCAGGCTGCGACACCAGGGAGGGAGGAAGGGCTCCAGCCATCGCGCATGTTCTTACCACCAAACAGCCCTCCAAGTTTCAGCCTAGGTTGTAACTTTGCCTCCCACAGGGGAGGAATGAGCTCACTTCTCAGGCACATCCCCCTTTCCCTGGCATTTTAGATTGTAATTTCTGCCACCTGATTATCTAGAACAATCCACTCTTCCGTCTGCTTTCCTGTATCCAAAGTAGAGGAAATATTTTTTTTCTGCTTAATTGTCCTTTCCTGTTCTCCTTTTGGGTTGTGCCTCTTTAATTCCTCTACTCTGTATTTGGGTAAGTTCTTGGGAGAGGAAGAGGTAACGTGCCAGCTCAGACTTGCCCGTGCATTGCTCCCTCACAGGGAGACTGCCCTCCGGGGTGCCTGGCACATGTGGGAGGCAGTCTGGGTGCTGTGTGCTGGAGCTTGCAGTTCTGCCCTCCAGACAAAGTCTGAAATGTAGCATCTGCTCACTTACTGTTGGCATCGGGCTTAGATCTAAAACACGCCCCTGCCAGTCTCACATGCTCAGCGGTGGGGCTTTTGGAAGTCCATTGGCTCACCAGGGCTTTGACCCCCACCCATACTGGACAGCGGTACTGGGTGGGAATGGAAACTCAGGAAGCAGAGCCTGGTTGAAAGGTGTGAGCTATGGTGGGTGACCTTTGGGTCTGTATTTTGTTCCTGGCTCCATCCTCTCTGGCTGTTTCACTGTTTCTTGGCTCCCATGAGGGGCGCAGACTTCCTCTGCCACACCCTTTTGCCCTGTTTCTGCTTTGCCACAGGCTTAAAGCGACACACCCAGCAAGGGGCTGAAAGGTTTGAGACCCTGAACCAAAAGAAATCTTTCCTCCTCCTCCGCTACCATGCACAAGCACACAATTTGCTATGCTTTGTACCAGGTGCTATCTGCAGTCTGAAGTCATAGTCACAAATTACTTTTTTTTTTATTGTAACAGATAAAGGTGCTCATAAAGACTTTAAAAATCTTCCAGAGTCACACCAATGGTGGAAATGGAATTTGAACTTAGGTGTCTTTTACATTCCTGATAACAGCAATGATGATGGTGATGATGATGGTGGTGATGGCGACGGCTGCTAACATGCACTGAGGATTATTTCCTAGGTATCAGTCGATCTTCTATTTGGCCCTACCTTGCCTCAGGACTGTAACAGAAGGCAAAACCTTGCTGCTCTTTCATTTGCCTGGCTGCCTTTGGGGCACTGATACATTAATGGTGAATTTGCTCTAAAATCTTATGTAACTACAATATGCATCTTGTTAGAAACAGCTTTATCTCCCCCCCACCCCCTCCACGATCTGAAAACAGACTCCTTTTACATTGCACATTTGCTAGGCGTGGTGGCACACGCCTTAATCCCAGCACTCAGGAGGCTGAGGGAGGAGGATCGCAACGTTAGATGCCTGGGCCACATAGTGAGAACCTGTCTAAAAATAAATAAATCAATAAATAAAGATACCAATAACACATATCTAACCTACTTTTCTCATATTTTCATTTACTAGGATCTGAGTAAATTCTTCCTTCTTGGGCAATTCCCCCTCCCTGGTAATTGCCTTAAGAGCTCTTGGAAGAAAGGGTTATACATTCCCATGGCTCCAACAATTTTTTATTATCTTATTCCAAATGCCCACTTTCGGATCTCAATTTTTGGGTTTTTCTAAGTTTTTAAGCTTCAGGTTTCTCAAGCCTAGATCATGCAGTTTTATTCTTTACCTTTATACCGCATAATTATGTCCTTGCTGAGTGTATTCAAATTACTCATACTCCCTTTACATGAATGGAAAGCATCCTTAAATAGAATGGCTCACATTTCTCTGTGTTCAGTAAGGTGGAAGGGTTTGACAAGAGTCTTAATGGGCTGCAGCGATGTAAGTTTAAAAGTCCTGCAAGTAACCTTAGAGTGAGGAATGGTTTGATGTCTCCTTCATAATCTGAATGTCTGGGAAAAGGGTAAATCAGCAGTATACTTTTGTGATCTATTACAGTTGAACCTTTGATTTGCAAGTGACTTCAAAGTATTTTTTCTTTGCAGAGTATGATTGTTGAAGCAAAACAAAACCCAAAGACAAACAGCCTGCACAGGTTTTGCCACCGTATTCATTCCAATGGAAAGAACGAAATGCCAAAACAGTGGCTCCTTGTCCTTAAGAATCCTGGGGCGAATCCGATCATCTGAAATAGAAATGTGGTTATTTTTATATTCAAGTATAAACTGGGAAGTTGCCAAGCTTTCATCTCAGCGTCTCCTTAGGAACTGGATCTCGAATTTATACTTCCCACTTTGAGGAAAGGTAAGATCTGAGTCCTTTCTGTTCCAGGTGCTTTTTCCTTTCCCTGAAGAACCTCTGAACTTGACCTCTCGAGTCTTTCCTTTCTCCTCCTAGAAAGAGGTGGCAAAGGGATGGATGAGGCTCGCAAGACCCTCACTTGTCTGGCCGTCACTCAGGCTTCAGGATGAGGACGACAGGTTGGCTGGTCAACAATACCAGACTATGCTGCCTATGATTATTTGCTTAATTCAGAGCAATGACAAGGTGCTCCTGGAGAAGGGCCTGGAGCAGCCGCTTTGGATCTGACTTAATGCAGAGCCAGTCACTGGACAATAGGAAATGTCAAAATCCAAAATTGTAACCCACTTTTCAAAGCGGTTGCTTACCGCACGCACGTGTGCACCACACACACATGCACACGTTCTCTTCAGATGCAGCGGCCTCTGGTCTTCCACGTGGAGGACACTGGGGAAGCCTGTTCTTGGCCACCAACCCCAGCCCTCTATTGGCCCATTCCTATTTTGAGGATGAAGAAAGTGTCAGAGAATGACTGTCCTAGTTCCAAACATTTTCTCATATATGGAAGTTTTTTCAAAAAGCAACAACCTGCGTCAGAACCATCTGTTCAAATTCATTTCTCCATCAGCAACACTGACCCATTTTTACCATCAGAATTCCCAAAACGGTGCTACAAAACCAGAGGTTCTCCAGCTGCAGGGCTGGGCTGGGGGGACACGCCAACAAGGTCGGGCTCCTTACTGGCAGAGGAGCCTGAGGGAGGATAGGGCACAATCAGTTCTTACTGGGGGAGAGGGACTACGAACAGAAGGAAAAGGAATAAAGCTGTGTCTAAGGGGGACTGTTGATTGAGGAGAAAGATTTCAAACACCACCTTCCGGAGGAAAGGAATCAGAAACAAACAAAGGTCATGCGAATCTATTGCTGCTAAAGGCAGAGGGAGAGCTGCTAGCCTCCCGTTTCCAGATGGACCAGGAGCTCCAGGGGCAGGGGTGTCTCCTCCCTTCCCTCAGAGGAAAGAACAGGGGTACAGAAACACAGGGCAAAGCCAGGCCCACGGAGCTGCCTGTGACACCTCCCCTCTCTCACTTTATGGGAGAGAGGCATGGTGGCCTCTCATCAATTCAGAGAAAGAGAACAGATTGAAAAGGATAGAACGATCTAAACTAGTTAACACAAATAATTAAATGTCAGTTACTTTTTTGAAATTAAATAGGTTGAAATATTTACTTAACCACTTGTTAGGCACTGGTTGTTGTGAGTGAATGGAATACCTGTGGTAACTGAATCTCAGCAAGGGGTTTCCAAGTGTCAAAAGTATAGACAAACTCCAATAAGAAATAATGACACGGTCAACTCCTCTGCAGTGCTAATCATATTTACCAAGCACCTGCTACAGGCTTTTACGGGTTACTTTTGTGTCCTAATTTTAGCTTTAGTTTTAGGGAATGTGTGATCTTTGGGAACAAGTAACATCTAAATATGGATACTGCCTATATTCTGTTAAGATGATTAAAAATGTACAGTTACATAAGCTGGATTTCTTCACGGAGGATACAAAGTGGGGTTCCCTCAGTCACTTTTACTGTTTTTACTTTGATTTCTTTTAATTCCTTTAGAATAAGGTAATATTTTCTCTTTCAGAAACAAATCCGCTGTAATAAAGATTACTCATGTATTCTTAAAATATTATTTAATGAATACCTAGGTACCTACAAAAACTACAGTTAGGTGCTCAACTCGTCTGTCTCCCAAGGTCTCTAAGACTCAAAGTGCATCCCTGTGGCACCACTCCAAAGAATGCAAACTGCTGTGGGGACAGTGATCATATGTAGTATATGGTACACATACATGTTATTTTATTACGAACACACCTACTCATTCTCAAATACAGAAAGTTACAATGATCCAGGTGTTTTCTTACAATCTTAACAGTAGCTACCATCTATAGATTGCAAAGTGCCATTGGTGTCCTGTTGTGCACTGTACCATTTCCCCGAATCCTCACGGGCACCTGCAGGTGGGTGTCCTCTGCATCTAGAAGGTGAGGACCGTGGGGTCCCAAAACCCAATGTTTCCAATAACTGAGCATTATCAGAACTGGGATTTGAATTCTATGTGCCTACAAAGCCTGCACACTCACTTCTAATCTCTGTAATGTTCCAAAAGTGGAGACTTTGATCAATCTATTCTAGTTAAGCCTCATTTATATGGTATGATGAAAAATCAACCAGCTTCAACAACTATCAAATAAAATCACGACTTTACTGGCCAACTCAGAGCCCTCTGTGTAAAGAGCAGACACAGCTCGGGCTGGGCTGGTTCTCCAGAGCAAGCAAGGTGGTGCCTTCCTGCACTTGGGGCCTGACTCATACATTTTTTGTCATGTAGCTTTTTAGTCATATCTTTTGCTGTTGCTTTTTCCTGTTGTTTTTGTGCTTGTAATTTGCTGAGGCCTAATAAACTAAATAATCAAAGGCACTAGCATGGAATCTAAGGCAGTGGTTCTCAAAGGCCCAAGTCTGTAATTCTGGTGAGAATGCTTAGAGGCAGTTTCTTGGGTCCCACTCCCAGGTGTTCTGATTTAGTAAGAAAAGAACTAAGGTTTTAGGACTGCAAGAGCCTCATTCTCCAGGGAGTGTGTGCTTCCATCAGCTTGGACATTCTTGTCTACAGCCTGGTAAATGTAGATGTAGATCTCTCTCTCTCTCCTCTCTCTCTCTGCCTACTCACCCTATTTGAGGGATGAGTATAGAGTACAGTTTCAATAACTTAACTGTATTTTCTCCCCTTTATTGGATTTATTGACTAAAATGGCAACAGAAGAGTCTGAAAGCACCACACAAATGACATTCTCTCACCCTCAAACCTTGCTTTAGTTCATCAAGATGTCCTGAAGGGTAGCATTATCTAGGCCTTTAGAACCAGGCATTGGTACCCTGGCACTGAATCTTGGTTATCTGACTGGTAAATAACCTAACTGATCTGAGCTACAATTTTTCAGCCTGTCTTTGAAATGCAGATAATACCTACTTCTTAGCTCCAGAAGAATGGGCAGCAAACATCTGGCAAGCACTGCATCAGTGAGGAATTTTAGCATGTATAGGACTTCCAATTGTAACTGTCACAACAGTTTGGTGACTGAGGGAACCAGAGTTCATACAGCAAAAGGTAATTTACAGAGACAAGCTCAGTGATGTCCTTTATAATTTTAGGAGATGAATAAAATTCACATATGCAGCACACTGCCCTTACTTCAACTGCATTACAAACAGGCTTGGAAGTACTGATTTCCATGTCCCAACCCAGGGCATGTGAAGAAACCGAGACCTTTCTACCTTAAATATTAGAGACAAACCTTAAATACTTACAGTGAAATCGTATTACCTGGGTGGAAGAAACAGGCATACTAACATGAAAAAACACATTTTATTGCACTTAAGTTATAAGAAAATAAAATTTCTAAGTGAATCAAACCATAGACACAATCCCTTTAAAGGTTGTTTTCCTCCATTATGTCAGGCTGTTACGTAACTAAAATTAACCAACTGGAATCTGATTGTTTTAAATCAGACTATAAATAAAACAACAACAACAACAAAAAAAAAATGGGAGGAGGAAGAAAGACCGCCGAGGATACAGTGTTAAACCACTTTCACAGTTCAGCTGGACTCGTGGCTCCTGGAGAATGAGGCGAACCACCGGCTGCGCAGGCCGCGCCGCCTTCGCTGAGGCGGCTCCCCGCTCTCTCTCGTCAGTTACTCAGAGCGAGGAAACTGTAACAGTTGTTTTCCCAAATACTGCAAAACGCTAAGACTGACCAGCACTTTCATCTTCTGTCTTCTATAGTTTTAAAATATTTTGTCAGTTTTATTATGTACGTTCATCCATTCACCACAGCCCTCAAGAAGAAACGTTTCTCCACAGAACAGGCGGTAACAGCTCTGTTCCAAGGAATGTGTTTTAATTTTTTTTTTTTTTTGCCCAGATAAAAGAAAATAAGCTTTGCACACACTCTCAATTCTTTATTTGCAGGCAAACTTCACTCTTTATTATCTGAAACTCTTCCATGCTCAGCCTCTTAGAGGCACAGATGGCTCAAGTTTCAGTGGCAAAAAGTCTTTTTTCTGTAACCAAACTAGAGCAAATTTGGAATTCAGTCTGGGACTAAAACGTCACAGCAGAAAAAAAATAAAAAATAATTTGCTTTTTTCTTTCATTTAGCAGCATAAATAAGTTTGGCCACTGGGAGTACAGTACAGGGGTGGGCCAACAATCCCATATTTGAAGACCTACTTCTAGCACCAGCATCAAGAGTTAAATCCATCTCAGGACTCACAGAACCCAGGACAACTTGCCACCTTTGAGCAACATATGCACTGAAGAGTGTATATGGAAGCAACAGGAAACAGATTAACAGAGGCTAATACTGTGATTGATTGACATTGGCAATGGTTGGCAAAAAAAAAAAAAAAAGCTTTTCATGATAACTGTACAAAAACAATTCACAGTAAATTTTCTTTTTTTTTTTTTTTAGCTTCTCCACTTCAGAAAAATGACTTTTTGTTGCAGATGCTCTCTAATTAGAAAGTCAACCAGTACTTGTTTTGATATTATTGTAGCTCCTTTCTAGGCGACAGTGGTAAAAAGAACAGGCTAGCAGGATCTGCAAGGATGTTTCAGCATTAACACTGCCCAACAGCCACTGAAGAAGAAAATAAAGAATAATTGCACCTGGTTTGATTTAGAAAGTCTCACTTTGCAAAGCTGCCCTCAGTCAGAAGTAAAGCCTTTTAGGTGATGAGACAGTGGACCCTCTCTCGTCAGTTATGGTTTGTCGTCTCTTCCTCTTTCCTTCTTAAGTCTGTAGGTCTTTTCACTCTGTTGCCCCAAGCCAACATCCTGCACCACTGAGTACAAGGGATTTTTTTTTTCATTTTCTTTTCTCCTTTTTCTGTTTTTTTTTTCTTTTTCTTTTTTTTTCTGGTTTTTTTTTTTTTTTTGCACGGGGGAAGGGCAGGGAGTGCATCTCTACACAGCCGGACAGAAGCCACCTTTCCGGCTCCTCACTTCATGTCCACATCGAAGTCCAGCACCAGCAGCTTGGTCTCCTCGGTCCCATTCCGACTCCCAACTGCACACACCAGCTTCGTATTGGAGGCTCTGATCCGCCACACCACTCCCCCACTCCCCCCACTTTCCAATGTGACTAGGTTTCGAATAAATTCACCCGTTTTCAAGTCCCATAGTTTTACAGTCCCATCATCTGAGCTGGTAATTACAAAGTTCTTGTTGAACTGTAAACAGGTCACAGCACTCTGATGCTTGTTGGGACCTAGGCAAAACCAAAGGAACTTAATTACTGGTTAGGAATTGTGGCTATGAGTTAGTTATATTGTAATTTGTACCCTTGCACATTAAAACATACAATAAATGCAACATTTAAAACGCTGCATATTTAGAAACCCTGTGCTGAGTATTTTAGGATCAGCAAGGATGTAAGAAAATCTGGTAGCTATTTGTAACTGGAACGTTAACTCTCAAGAGTCGTCTTCCAGGAAGCCTGGCGAACTATCAGGCACACATTTGCTTTTCTGGCCACATGAGCGAGAGACTTCTCACAGCAATAAAGACAGCACAGCCGCCTGGACTCTGCAGATGGACAAGCGAGCTTAGTAAGAGATCCATTACCCTGCCCTCCACGCCGACCAGCCAAAGGGAAAGCTAATGGACACTACCCCAAACTCTGAGGTTAAGCCAAGGAGAGAACAGTGGCAGGGCTGCCCACCACTTGGCCTCACTTAAGAACTGTGGGAAGAGACCAAGAAAAGGCAGTCGCCTGCCTGGCAAGCACAAGGTCCTGAGTTTGATTCCCAGTACAAAAAACAGGGGGGAGGGTGATCGCTAAGAAGTCAATGCTGTTGTGCCTCAGTTGATAGTAATGACATGTATCTTTTTTTGTGTGTCAGAGAAAACTACCATTCCTTTCCATTCCAGTTAAGCAGGGGGCTCAGTCAAGGCCAAGATGATTTTCTATGACATTCTTAAATTCAAAGTAAATGGCTATGTTGCTTCTGTGAAATAGCCAAGATCTTTTTCTCAAGTTGTTTAAGGTGACTCAGACTCAACTGAACATGCAGGAACAAAAGGAACAAGTAGAAAGGACACATAGGGATATAAACAAGTTTGTATTAAAAATGCAACTTGTAACTTTTTCTCAAGGCAGCCTCAGGTCAGAGTGGAAACACTCACAGACTTAGCTGGAGGAGGCACTCCGTATGAGGTTAACTCTTTCTGATGTGAAAGCTCCATCCATGTTTCCCTCTTGAGTAACAATAAAATTTTTAATGAATATAACTGAAGATGGGCCAGTTCTTACCTTGCAATGTTTGTAAACACTGTCCTGTTTTGATATCCCAGATTTTAACTGTAGAATCTGCATTCCCAGAGACAAGAATATTGTCTTTGAGTTCCATTCCACTTGTTAACGACTGGTGCCCTGTTAATGTGTGTATGCAATTCCCTGTCTCCACGTCCCAAACTCGGATTGATGTATCAAGAGAGCCACTCACCACATGGATGCCATCAAACTACAAGAGACACAGCTTATTAGAATGGAAGAATGGATACACTTGTTACCAATTATTGACCTTAGTCCCAATATACAGGTGAATATGGCAACAGACCAACACCAGGAAAAATATGAGGTCCTAGGATAAAGTACACGCCACCAGGCAACTTTACAGTGCACGTGGTTAGGACACTTCTATCAGAATGTGAATTTTCTATGCCCAGTGGCTTCAAACTAGATGCAGAAACAAAAAGGAAATGAAACAAAAGCAAACAAACAAAAAACCCCCTCTGGAAAGCCTGAAATAATGGTATTTTCCAATCATTTGGTTCCACCCAACAACTTACACCAGGGATGGTTCAGAGAGGATTGCCGTCTGGCTACTTCTCCATAGGAAGCTGAAACTAATGACAACAGCTTATGATAAAAGAGTGTGCTTATCAGCACCTGAGGCTTGAAAAGGCCTCCAGATAACTTGTGTGATGTTCAAAGGGTAAGTTCCCATTAAAAGCAGTATATAAAATTAAAGTTTCATTTACAAGAACCCAATGCTAATTAGGATATGTGCCAAAATATAATTATATCTAGAATTTAAAGAGGTGGCATTATGGTTACAAAAGCAAGGCATGCAGCATCTCCTCCAGCTTTCCAGCTAAGTAAAAGCCAATCAGCATCTATCAATCCTCAGAAGATATATATAAATATATATATACACACACACATATATATATATATACACACTCTTCTGAGTAGTTTATTTTAAGAATATTATAGTTCATTAAGGTTCTGAGCATATCATCAAACATCAAAGCAGCTGCAGCCAATTCCCTTCCCTTCAAGCTCATCACCTTTTCTAATTTAACAACTTTATTATACATCAATATTTAATGACGTGGACAGTATCCTATATATTAAGAAATACTCTCAGAACAGCATTGGGATTATGTACTAATTTGCTGATCATTAAAGGGCAGTGGTAGCAAATAAACTATGTAATTAATGGGTTACATTTTTAAGAAATTGAATACGCTGCCTTTCAGGGAACAAAATCCAATTTCTAAATCTATTAGTCTTGTTAATGATCTTTAAATATGAAAATCTATTGGTGCCTATCAAGTTTCAAATGTAAACAAAGAGTCAGGTTCGTGAGACCCATGTCCTTAAGCATACACATCAGTGGGCCCAGGACAGCCGGGCAGCTTCCTGCAGACAGGCTTGCCTCCACACTGAGCAGGGCTAGAACCAATTATATGGCCCATCAACTTCCAGCTATCAAGGTGAAGGGGAGCTTGTGGCCAAATTAATCCTCTGCTAATTTTATTAAAATACAGGTGATTCTCATATGAGACTGTTTATTAATTAACATAGCAAACCAAGAGCCCAGAAATCTCAGGTGCCAAGACAAATGTTTGTACTTGAGAGGGAAAATGGATCACAGAAATTGAAATCATTAAACCATTTAAGTGAGTCTGAAATTTAGGGCTTCTTCACACCAATTTCCAAGTACCAGCAATGAATGGATTGAGTGGATTCGCCTGTTCTGGATGAACTGGATCAGCAATGTGACAGTGATCATCTGAGAGACACGAGTGTGTGACTCATGGCCAGAGCTCCTCCAGGACAGGAGAGGCACTCTTGCTTACCTGTAAGGAATAGACCCGATTGGTGTGGCCCTGCAGTGTGTGCAGACAGGTCTCAGTCTCCGGATCCCACACCTTCACCATGAAATCATATGCTCCGCTAACGACCCTCCTGCCATCGTACTGAACGCAGCGGACTGCTGCCACATGACCCATCAAGACATGTAAACACTGGCCAGTCTCGATATCCCAAACCCTAAGTGTGGCATCTCGAGAACCACTGACAACTCTGTAGGGGGAAGAGAGAACAAAAGTACAATGTAACTTTCAGCAACATGAGCAACAGAGATGAAGCCAGTGGTTTTTAAAGCTCCCCCCTCCTTTTTTCTTGTTTTCTTAAGAAGTCCTATGTAAAACCTTGCTATGAAACACACTACCCCCTAATTCTGGTTGAGATGGGGAGTGGCAATGCCCAACCAGCAGGCTGCTTCTCTTATATGTGGACTTTGCTTCCAGCACCATGAGGTTCTGCGACTTTGTTGTTTTTGCAGTGCTGAGAATGGAACTCAGCACACTGCACATGCTGAACAAGTGCTCAGCCACTGAGGTATCCCCTCAACCTGTGAGCTCCTGTGGAGCAGTTTGAGAGCTACTGTACTATACTAGAAAAAGAAGGTGGTTGTCAATATATACAACATGGTCCTGACAACTTGGGCATATGTGTAAAATGTTAAGGGGAGAGCGGTATTACTTCGAATAACTTAAGTATCTTCTTCAAGTTGTCATTTTCCCAATTTTCAATTATGAACACACATTACCTTTGTGATTAGGTAAAACAGTCAATAAAATTTTACAGCAAAACATTTTGAATCAGAATTTGGGGTTTAAAAATCAACAGACTGTTCATACTACATAATCTGGTAAAATTAACTAGTTTTAGGTATTTTTCAAACAAGTGCTGCTTATGCTGTTAATGCTTAAATTTACAAATACTCACTAGGCAATGGGGCTGTTAGAATACACAGATGTGTTAAAGATATATCTGCGAAGCAACAGAAATTCCTAGCCCATCATTATTAAAGTTAGACTCTTCTGCAAACCACAGAAATACAAATAATGCAAGCATCTCTGGATTACAAAATGAAGTTGAAAATTCAAATTCCCTCATTCCTAAGAGAAAAAGTGTCATAGTCTCTACACTGGAGAGCAGAACACTAAAGCACTGAGAGTTAAGCCAGAACATGAGTGCAACTGAATCACCAGGTTTCCTGACACCCATATTCTGCAGGTTTCAAAGCCACATGGCACACTTTTCAAAGCAGATTCAAATTCCAAGGGAAAGGTACTCCCCTCACACATTACAGATCTATGGTGAAGTTTAGATTACTCAATGGTTTTTGGTAAAGAACTAAAGGTGTAAGAGTACAGTAGGATTCTAGAAGGTCCTACTGTTAAGAACCTTTCTACTTCATTAATAAATGAAGTAGAAAACACATTTGTTTAGCAGAAGTACAATGAAGTCAGGTCAATAGGAAGACAAGGTTTTAACAGAAGGGCATGATAGGAGGAGAAAAGAGGAACAACAGAAAAGGAACTGAGAAGGAAACGGCAAGCAGTCTGCTTTGGCTGAAATCATTTTGAAAATTGGATTCTGGATTGAGGATTTCTTCCCTAACACAGTAGGCAGCTGGCTCCCGAGATCTAAGCACAGGCCAGGGTACCATCATAATTATACAAGGGCTCTTGAGCTGCATATAGGGTGAGCGACCATTCTGACAGCTGTGGCGATAGTTCCAACAACAGGTAGTAAGGGAGAAATGAACACTCCCTGAGCACTTTTTGCCTAGATTTGGGGGTTATGACAAGAGCTAGGCAGGTCATTAACAAGATTCAGAGGCTTGAAAACCTGAGTGACTGAATGGGTTCCACTTGCAGAAATATAAATATCAAGAAAATGATTTTTGTTTGAAGATGATGAACAAACAAACAAACAAACAGGATTAGTGAGTAGAGTTTCAAGAAAGCAGCCCACAACAAATCAAATGAAGAAAGAAATTCAAAGACAAGTCTGCAATTCTAAGCCAAGACATGATGGCCCTACTTGTTTACAAACATTACAATCTACCTTAAAAAATCATTATCACTGTATCGGTAATGGTTCATGAGTGACAGAAGGAGTCCCAACTACAATGGGGATTTTCCTGTACCTTTTCTCATGCAAATGCATACAGCGCACAGTGGATGTGTGCCCATACAGTGTGTGTATACACTCCCCGGTCTCTGCATTCCACACTTTGAGAGTCCGATCTGTAGATCCACTGATGATGATATTGTCTCTCATCTGTGATGACCAGACTCCTCCTGTATGTCCCACTAATGTTCTCAGACACTGGAAAAACACTTTAGATGATTAATTTTGGGTAGAAAGGAAAGTTTAAGTAATATTTTAATAGACCATTAAAATCTGGAATAAAATTTTAAGTGAATTTGATTATCAGAAAAATTTTTGTGTATTGCCATGACATGGCCCAATCACTATTTTTTAGTTTATTCAGCAGCATATACACTTACATGTGTACATCAACTGAAGAACAAATATGTAGAAGGCAAATATGATAGGAAATTCATGTAAGAATCACATGATATAAACACAGTGTGACAGAAAGCAAATGTACAAGATGAATGCAATGTGTTGTAGCTCCTGGCCAGCCTCCTTGATGAAATAAGACTGAAACTACAACCTGGGTTGTTAGACAGAAATAGACTCCCTGAAAGGAGGTCCACAGATTCGGGTGTGGCTCCATCTGAATCTGCCCTAAGGTAGTAGTTAGGAGCTGGCTCAGCTACCGCTAAACAAGTAAGGATAGACATTAAAACCCTGAAACGAATCCAAAACTAATACTATGCCATGAAGTATGAAGCTGCTTTTAAAAATTTTAACATCTGACTTCTAATATTTGTAAGATTCTTATCCAACAAGTGGTATGGTAAAAGACTTTTTTTTTAAACATGGATTTTTTTTCACATTTTTTTCTCTACAACTTTGTAGGTGGTCAATTACTTAATTCATGACAGATAAAAATAAATAACTGCTAGAGAATCATTAATGTACAATAGTGTACAAAGTAAATCTATTGCTTGGACTGCTGTTTTCTTCAAAGCCTTATTTAAATGCCTACTCTGCTTAACTTCCACATCACAAGGGTCTGAGGTTAACTCTAGGTTAACTGCTAAATTATAGGAGGCTTATTAACAAGGCACTTTATAAGGTAAAATGTCTATCACACTTCTGAAAGACATTAAAACAAATGAAGTATATCTTGGATGGGAAAAAGTGAGCCAAGAAAAAGACATATCTGAAAATATCTACAATACTTAAGTCACAGAGACAAACTATTTAAATGAAGAAAAAGCGAATGACATCCCTATCATGGAAACACCATCGTCATTACACTGAGGCAACTTTCACAGTATGGGGAGGGTTAAGCCAGAAGCCCTGCTATTTGCTATCATAATAGGTGAGGACTGAAAATAAATCCTTTTACTGGTTGATGCTTGTGGAGATAAAACTCAAAATGATAACTGTTAGGAAAAGTAGAAAAAAGTAGACTTACTTTGCCTGTGACTGCTGACCAGACTTTCAAAGTGTTGTCATCGGAGCCACTAACTATCCGGTTCCCACAGAACTGCAAGCATGTGATCACGTGATCGTCATGCCCTTTCAGCACCTGTGGGAGACGCACAGGTCAGGACTAGGTCACTGTGCTACATTCTTTAAAATACTGGTGAAGAGAAAGATGGAGCCATTACGTGGAGACAGTAATCCCCAGTCCATTTCTAGAATAAAAATTTATATAAAATGAACCATCATCTTTCCTGGCTGATGAATCAATCTTAAACATTTTATTATTTCCATATTCTATTGTTTACATTTTAAACACCTACCATTAAAATTTTACTAAGTCAAGATCTCATAAAGATGGCTCAAAAGCAGTATATTTTATAATCATCTATTTTACATTTTAAAAAAGTAACATGTCTTATATATACAGGAACTTTTAACAGACAAGAACAAAACACCTCCTAATTACAAAGGTGAGTAACACTTAGCAGCTTTTTCAACTTACATGAAAAAAATCTGCCACAATATATACCTATCGTCTCCTCAAATTGTTTTTGTTATAAAACTAACATCTAAGAATTTCAAGCATTTTTACCATTCTTTGTATACTTGAAAGATTGTAAGACAGAAAATCAGGTCTATGCTTCAATTTATAAAACACAGAAGTCACCCTAAACCCCTCAAAAAAAAAAAAATCATGTTCAGGCAATGTGATCAGAGGGAGCTGTAAATTCTTATGAAGAATACATATGGTACAAGGTGAAAGCATGAAAGACATGTAAGTCATTTCATTTTTTCTTCAAGTAAATTGCCAGATTACAAAACTTAGTAGTAAAGTAGTATCAGTTATATTTTCTGTTATTTTAATAGTTTCCTTTCCACTGAACATAGGTGTGCAGCTATACTGCTTGCCAAGAAGTGAAACAGTGCATTAGGCAGGACCACTGACTAATGGCTTCTGTGACATCCCAAGTGTTCAGTTACCTTTGGAGACTTGAGTTCTCCTCGCCTCCAGTTGGTATCGATTCTGTGCTGCCTGATGTATGCACTTTTCCATGGACTGTGTATGAAACCTGGCTTTATTACTTTTCTTCTCTTGATGTGCAATGGTTCATCAATCCCTGAAGTATCAAAGAATTCAAGAGAATAATTCCCTTTATCAATAATAAAGATTATACATTTAAAAACATATTTCATTGTCCCCTATGTTTAAAACCAGTAAGATGTAGGACACAGTCCAATTTCTGATACTGTTATTAAGCAATGTAACAATCCTGTGAAAAGGGCATTCTGTATGGCACATTTTTATATTTATTACTTCATTTCTTTCTAAAAATGATTCCAGATGTTGATGAGGATGTGCAGAAATTGGATTGTTTGTGCACTGCTCAAGTGAATGTAAAATAGTGAGTGAATATAAAATAGTGTGGAAAAAACAGTATGTCAGGTCCACTAGAAAATTAAACATAGATTTAACATACGATCAAGCAATCCACTTCTTAACATATCCCCAAAAGTATAAAAGGAGAGACCTGAACAGGTAACTGTGCACTTGTGCTCACAGCAGTATCATTCACAACAGCCAAAGGGTAGAAGCAATCCAAGTGCACGCTGGTGTGGTAAACACACATAATGGGGGAAATTTTCCTTAAGAGAGGAAATTCTGACAACTGCCATGACATGGATAAACCCTCCAGTCAGTATGTTAAATGAAATAAAACAATCACAAAGGGGCAAACGTTGTATGATTTTACCTATCTGAGCTACCTAGACCAGTCTAATTGATAGGAATAGAAAGTGGCTCCAGGTCCTAGGGGAAGGAAGATTGGAGAGTTAATATAAAATAGACATGGACGTCCCACTAGGAAATATCAAAGAGTTCAAGAGGCAACTGCTGATGACTAGAGCACAAAATGTGAATGTACTTAATGTCACTGAACTATACACTTAAAATTGTTCCAATAGTAAATTTTATTATATGTTACCACAATGTAAAAAAAAAAAATTAGAAAATGACTCTATGAGAGAAGGTGATACAGATGATTAATCCCACTTTACACGGACACTAGAGAAGGCAAGGGTCAGTGGTTAACCCAGTCAGGGGTCTGGGGAAAGCAAGATGAGAAACCAAGGACCCTGGATCTTCACCTGGAAGTTTCATTAGCCAGAACTAGCCAGGGTATTCCCTATCTGACTTCCTGATACCAAGGGCAGGATTATCCACTGGGTACCTGCAACCCTGTGATTCTTTCATAGAAATTTTGCTTCTTAGAGGCAACTAAATTTTTATTTTATTTTTTTTTGCCAAAATGATTATTTTATATATGTTTGCTGGAAAAAACATTTAATATTGATGATGTCTATTCCTTTACAAGAAAAAAGATCTTACAACAAAACAAAAGCTTTTAGGAATAGAAGCTCCACAGCAGGAAGACAATGGCAGGACATCACTATTTTTAGGAAAGTCAGTTGGGCATCAGGACACATGCCTGTGGTCTCAGTACTCAGGAGGTGGAAACAAAAGGATCCAGAGTCTGAGGCCAACCTGGGCTCCACAGTGAGTTCAAGTTGAGCTGGCACTATACAGGGAGACTGTCTCACCAAACCAAACCAAACCAAACCAAACCAATCCAAACCAAAGTCTAGCTCATAGTAGGTGTTCAATAAATATTTACGTCAGGAGTGAATGTAACATTTAATATTTGATAATATACCTTTTTAGTTTCCTTTAAATTGTCTTCATCTTGACTCTTTAGTTACTGGATCCAAGCAGGTGAATGTAAATGAAGACCCAATCTTTGATAAGCTGCTGAAGTTCCCCCTTCCACCTATTCACCATTATTCCACTTGTACATACAATCTACTCTTATTTTGTGTACCTATTTTCAGAATTTTCCGGAGTAGCGGCATGCTCTCTATGCAAGTTTGAACCTTACCCTCTTCTTTACATTTCTCTCTCCAGAGAAGGTTGTCTTCAGCCAAAATTCTCCAGTATCGACACGTCTGAGCTGCTTGTAGCAGATCTTTGGGTTCCAGAAATGAAAGCACATAAAGTGCTAGCTATGGGAAAGAAAAAAATGCATGGTACACCCTTATTCTAAAAAAACCTGAGGAAATAATTATTCTCTGTACAAGATACTTACATATAAATATAATTCTACATTATAACATCTAAACTTATGAAAGGTAGTACATTCAATCTTTACAGATCTTAACAGGACATTAAAAACAAATGCCTTACAGTTTTTTTGAACCACAATATTTCTGCATCTTGACGGAATACTACTAATTATGTCTCTACTTTTGCCTTTGTTCTGAGTCTCAATACATTTTATTTTCCACTTCATTGTTTGTATTTGTTTTACCTCCCCTGTACAATGTAATTTCACTAATTGCTTGTCCCAGCTGGACTGATAAGAAATAGGGTTTTTATAGGTTCTGCATGGTATAGTTTCAGATCATTTGTTAGATATCATAATAAGTAGATCTTCTTCCCATCAAAGTGTTTACCACAATGACAAACTTTGGAAACATACCCTTGATATCCAAGACAATTATTAAACCTCTCCACAGACATATATAATTAATTGGGTTCTAATTACTTTATAGAGATTTTCTTGAGGAGCCACAAAGACTTACATATTTGAGGCAGCTCTTCACCATACCAGTGATTTAAAAATTTTGTTTATAGTATTTGCAAACCATCATGTTTTTCACTGTGCATAGTCAATTCCAGTAAAGAAAGGAAAAGAAGAAGAATAACAATCTGATATATATAAAATTAAATTATAACAATAAAAATGTATATAAATAGAGCAATAAAGTCCAGTTTTCATAAACTAAATGACAAAGATTAAATCAAATTATCATATGAAGGGCCAACGGTCACATAGGGAGTGAAAGTACAACTTGCATGGTTTTTTGCAGCTGAACAAGAATTATATAATATAAATACTTCTTCCCAGTGACTCCATATATGTAGAGTTCACCCATTAACCTATTTATTGAGCACTTTCCATGTACAAAGTATCAACTAGCCAATATTCACTTCAGTTCAATACTACCATTGATGAATGAATGAAAAACTTTTCATGAAATAACTGTCTCTATCACAGAAGCACATTCAGTATCACAACTTCATAGTCATTTACAATAAAAAGGCATATTCTATAATAGATGTAGATGTATGTGTGTATGCACTCAACAGATTTTTTAATGGGTATTCTACAGCTACTTAATTTTAAAAATACTAATCAATCAAAACCTTGGCAAGTTTGCTTATTAGTTTAGTATAACAGTCATGTGGCATCACCATATTATCAATCTTTGTGAAAATTGTAATCTAATACAAATGTTACCAGGCAGAAAGATATTTACACAAAAGATGTGAACTAATGCCCAAGATGTTTATAATGGCTAGATGTGGTGGCACATGACTGTAATCCTAACACTCAGGAGGCTGAGGCAGGAGGGTTACCATGAGCTTATGTCTGCACTATGAAGACAGTTCAAGGCCAGCCTGAACTATACAGCAAGAAGGTATTGAAAGAAAGAAAGAAAGAAAGGAAGAAAGAAAGAAAGAAAGAAAGAAAGAAAGAAAGAAAGAAAGAAAAAAGAAAGATTTATAATGGTCATATGAAAAATTCTATTCTTTGCTTTCATTATCTGACTAAAGTAGCAACAATCAGGTAATTCAAAGGCTATGATATAACAAGTCCAGAACACTTTAGATTTTAAAGCAACAGGTTAAGATTTCCTGCATTAACAGCATTTAAGAGATCTTCAAGTCCAGTGTCTGCATGCATTTAAAAGTAATGTAAAGCGATGGTCAGGTCCTACGGAGAGTTAAAGCACAGCTCCACAGCTAACAGCACACTTTTGTATAAAGTACGAAAGTCTCTTACTCAACCATGAACTTCAGCTTATTAGTGTGCCTATATACTATTTTCTTCCATCAAACAGAAAACAGGGAGGAGGGTATGGAACAAGGAAAAAACATATCAGCAAAGAGAAAAAGAAATACACAAGTTCCTGGCCACAATGGTGTGATTTTTTAACTAATCTGCCAAGTAGAAAGGGAACAGCAACTCGTTACATGATCCTACTTATGCATTACAGCAAAGTACATCAGTTCCTCAAAGGAAAGCAAGTCCGGTCATACAGGGCTCTGAAATGGGACTGAATGTCTGTGTTCCCTAAAATTGATAAAATGCTAACTCTGAAACTTTG
Organism: Hydrochoerus hydrochaeris; assembly: GCA_004027455.1. NCBI lineage: Eukaryota > Metazoa > Chordata > Mammalia > Rodentia > Hydrochaeridae > Hydrochoerus > Hydrochoerus hydrochaeris. The sequence continues at coordinate 79,509 of PVLA01006862.1, read as the reverse complement.
GGAAGTGGGGCCTTTGGGGGTTGATTTGGTCATGAGAATGCAGTCCTCAGGAATGAGATTGGTACCCTAATAAAAGGGACTCCAAGAATTTTCATGTCCTCTTTCTGCCACACCAGTTGAGGATGCAAGACAATAAAAATCTAAACTGGGAACAGGCCCTGATCTCAAACTTCCTAGCTTCCAGGACTGTGAGAAATAAATATCTGTTGCTTTAAAGTCTATAGTACTTTGCTGTAACACCTGGAACTAAAACAAGCTCCCTAAAGGAGACGGAGACCCAATATTGTTCTTTAAAAGTAGCCAGCGCTTCTCCAGGATTGCTATACTTCAGTGGACTTACCAACAGCAACAACAAAAATGTTAGCTAACCCTGTATTATCAAGTTTTGTTCTAGATCACCTACCCTCATCACTACGAGCCTCCTGGTGTTTACTTTCCGAATAAGGAACATGCTGTTTATGTTTGTCATGTGAGACTAGGGCAATTGTTACCGCGGTTTTTGAGTTTAATAAGTAGATGTCAGTAAAGAGCTCTGAGATCTGCTCAAAGGAATTATTAAAAAAAAATACTCTTAAGTCAATCTCCTGACATGAATGTAATAAAGTTTAAAATAATGATAAAACTGAGGGTTTTTTTTTTTATCAAAGTGCTAATTTCCTTGAGGATTTACATCCATAGTATTTATTATTTGATCACATATAAAATAGTCTTCAAATTCGGGAACTTTTTCTAGTATTTGTAAACAAAAAAAACAACATAGGTGATATTCTGAGACAGGGTTCTCTCGCATTTTCCAATCTGGCTTCACTTTTTTTTCCCCTCAGGCAAGGTTTAAAAAAGCACTTAAGAGAATTTTTAGTAGATTCATCCACATTATTGGTAATTTGTGCTCAGGTCTTAAGATTCTTTATAATATTTTCAAATTCTACTGACTTTAAATCCTATTTTTTGTGAGTTAAAACAGTATTACAAAATTAAAATACAGCAAAACAAAACAAGACAAAAAAACCCCACCATTCCTAGACATAAACTAGACTACTATGAAAGTACATTTAACAAAAATCTTACCTTCTAAAATTAGGAGATATAGCTATTTTATTTATATATATATATATATATATATATATATATATATATATATATATATATTCAGGGAAACTATAAAAATATATCAAACTATCAGGTATCTCAAACTATCAAAATTATATCGAAAGTGAATAAATTCACTTTCAGTCAAATATAAAAGTATTTCCTATTATTAATTCTCTTCTGGAAGGAAAGAGAGCTTATGTCATTTTTCATAAGCCAAATTTATTCAAAGAGATCCATTTAGAAACAGCTAGCAAGAATATATATATTTCTTTCTTTTTGCTTTTTAAAAACACCCCTAAAAAAATCATTTCAGGAAAAAGATTTTTTAAAAAATTGTTTGCTTTTCCCTAGAGTAATACTTAGTTTCATACACTAAGTATAAAACTATTTTGCTCATATCTAACATGAAATTATAATTGGGACCATCTTTAATGCCATTAGAATATTTAGAATGATTATCTGAAAAAAGTTATTTCTTCTCACATTTGAAGCTTCAGGATCATATTTATTATATATAATTTTTAATATATTAGTATAATTAGTAACCATTCATGAAAATATAAATCAAGGAGTAACTGATTAATGTTATAATACTCCTGTTTGCCAACAAAGATCAATAAGAGCATTACATCTGAACTATGCTTTATTTCTACAATTATCAGTTTCCTTAAAAATTTAAAAATGAGTATAAATACGTCCAGAAGTGCTATAAGAAAGAAATCGGCATGGGGAGCCTGTGTGTTTAATGGGATGGAAGAGGAAGGTGATCACCACAGAAAGACACACGGATGGTACTCTGTGCTGCTCCGTTACACAGCAGCTACATGCTGTAAGTACAGTGGTGTCTTGGTTCACCAATTTAATTCTTTCCATGATTCTGGTGGCAAATCAAATTGGACCAGAACCAAATCAAATTTTCCCATCAGGTCAAAATTGAACCTAAAATCTTTGTAAAGAAACAATCCAATGAATCAAACTCAAAAAGTTACTCTACTATATATTATCAATTCAAGTACAGCACTAGAAAGAAGCAACTTAGTCCCTAAGCATACTTTAATTTGACAATTACATTATTAAGTAATTGTTTAAAGTCCTCTTTACTACCAATCACAAGTGTGAAACTGAAAACACTAAATAGCATAATTAGCATGATAATGGTTAACAGTGGTAGCTCTGAGTTGTATACTGGAATCCCACCTAATGAAGGAGCTAACTTGTAATCCTTACCTCTTTAGGGAGCAGGGAAATGAAGTCTCTTTGAAACTGAGGTTCTATCACTTGCATCATATGTTTTACTTGTGTTGGTTCACAACTATCAATGAGTTCATCTAAAGCAAGCAATTTTTCTGGTCCACTCCAGCTCTATCAAAGAGGAATTCAAAATTATTACCACGTTAACAAAGGTCCCAAATGCTAAATTCATTTTTTAAAAAAACCACACCCATACACAACAATCACATTCGAACAACAGTTCTATAAAAAGTGACTGCGCACAGTGACATTCTCTGCAGAAGTCATTGCAGCGATGGTGCCTTCTCATCAACTTTATTAACTACCTCTATTTTATAAAAGCTTTTCAAAACGTCCTAATTTTGACTGGAAAAAAAAGTTTGCACATTATTGTAGTAGCTGTTTGAGATGTCAAAATTTTATTCCAGAAACAACAGTTTGATTACTGAGTATTATAAATAGAGAATCTGATGATTTTTTTCCACATTCTTTCCAGTGAGCACCATAAACTTTGATGGTTTTTGTAAGTCATCTACCTAAGCCTCAGGAGATCAGCAGCCTCATTCACAGAAAGGTTAAGACCCGGATTGTGCATGGCAGACAAGGGCCTTCTACATGCGGAAGCAGCTGTTTTATCAAAATAATTTCAGATTTAAAAATAGCAAGTGAAAGACAGTACCTGACTTAGTAGTAAAATTAGAATATAAACAACGACTAAATAAGAGTGAGAAATAAAGTGCTGTATTACAGAAACACGAAAATACATAATTATACTTCAAAAATATAACACTCAGGGATTACTTAAAAAAATCCCTTTTCATTTGCAGTGAGGAACACCTGCACACAAAAAGCTAGGATTCTGAAAAGGAAAAACTTAGAAGTCATATGAATAATTTAAAATGTTGAGGTTTTACAACAATCATGCAAAACATGTAAAGAGCCTCATGATAAAACAAAACAAAACAAAATCTTTGAACAGGCCTTTGTTTCTGTAAATCCATGCTGATTTATATACTTTTGTGAACTATTGCATCCTTTTGGAAGAGAATGAATAGAGAATAACACGTGAGGTTTGGAGCTAGAAAAATCTGAACTTTGACATTCTACAAACAGTTGCTCAGGGCCATGTAAAATATATAATAATTGAAAACAAACATTAAGGATATATGGCAGTCTTATTCAAAATAGTTTGAAGTATTTTTGAAAGTATCTACCCTGTTAGAATCTACAGTGAACTTCATCTCCTTTCCTATCATAAATTATGAGTTATGGTGCTGCAACAAAACATTTTCAACAGTATTCCTACAACACATTCAATCTTACCACCAATACAAGGAGTAGAGGCTCCAATAAACTTCGGCCCTTTCCTCTTACTTCTACATATACGTACACTGAGGACACTCATCTTGAGTACTCAATTTGCATTCTTTGGTCAGAGTGAGGATTTACAAATAAAAATCTGAAATGCTCCTAAGTACGTGTATGTACATACATGATCAGTCAAAAGTATTTCATTATGTTTTGCCTCGTATAACTTCAAACACTGGCTCAACTATGTACTGTATACATGTACTAATAAAAATAAAAATTAAAAAAAAACACTGGTTTAAACTTACCTATTTGATAATCTGATCAATTTCCACTTTAGTTAGTATCAACAGTATGTAGCTCACTGATTTATTGATTTATATCCCTCACAGAATGAGGTGGGTTTTCATAATATGGTCTTCCTCTCCATCTATATCATATTTTGTGGAAACTATTACTGTAAGAACAGGTCCATTTTGAGTGATGGACAACTATGCTGACTCAAAATGCAGCTTTAATTAAGGCATTTGATAGAATAATTTTAGTATAAACTTCTTAATCTGCTTCATATATATGAACATCTGGTCTAAAATATTTTTGGAAGTGTTCATGATTACTTACATTAGCAGATACTGTATTTCTAGTATAAGATATTAAATTGTACGTGTTTCATGATTTTTTCAATTAATTACTGCCTTTAAAAATACTGAAAAATATTACAATGAACAGTATATAAATGCTAACAGATGCGAAGTATCTTTTCATCAAATCTGTTAGATAGGGAGATAAAATAGAAAAATAAACTAGATGAATATTAATTCAGACCTTGAGTAGATGCTTGAAACTGTATCACAAATTTCTACATATTTAAGACAAAGTTTATGAAAAAATGATGACTGTCTGGTAACCTGTTTCTGTTATTTTAAAGTGACACTGTTCTAACTGTATATAAGTAAGACTGCTTCCATGGACCACACACATTCAACGATCTAATTGCTTAAAATCACATCGCTTGGTGAGCTCAACAAAGTCTGGGCCATTCAGATAGCTTCCTTCCCATAGCCTGGACCTCTTCCCTGAACTCCAAACCTGTGCATCAAACTACTTCCTCAGCACCTGTCCCTGGGTATGCAGTAGGAAGTCCCATGAGTGTTCTCTCTCTCTCTCTCTCTCTCTCTCTCCCCCTCTCTCTCCCTCCCTCTCTCTCTCTCCCTCTCTCTCTCTAATACATACTTCCAGTCTTTCTCACTTTGGTAACAGGCAAATGAGGCGACATGTTGTATTCAGTGTTCAGGCCCCAAACTCTAGTCATCCCTGACTCTTCTCTTATTATCAGATAGCCCTGACTCCATGAATTCTATGGCCTCTAGTTTCAAAACACATTCAGAATCTGAAAGTCACTACACTGGACTTGGATACTGTATCAGTGTCTTTCACCTAGATTATTCTTGACAGGTCTCCCAGCTTCCAACCTCTGACCTCCTGTTCTATTTTCCACACAGTACTTGGTGACTGTGAGAAATCACTTTTCTGCTTAAAATCTTCCAGTGACTTCCCATTTTAGTCAAATAAAAAACAAAGTTCTTGGGTTGGCCCACAACATCCTAATTTCCTTATTACTTTCTCTCTTATTTAGTCTCCTCTGCCACACACATTCTTTCTGTGCCTCAAACTCTCCAGGCATTCTGTGAGTCACAGTCTTCTTGTGTGCTGGGCAGCTGGCATGTTCCACCCGAGACACCACAGGCTTGCTTCCTCCCTTCTCTGTATGGACAACCCTTCCTTCTCTGGGCAAGAACTGAACCTTTTAAAAGCTGCAAACCAGTTTTAACTCCAATCTACTCCTTTCTGTCTAGAATATAAGTTCTATGCCAAAACAGTTTTTGTCTGTTTTATCTATTACTATGTCATAGACTCAAAGTTAAGTTCTAGCACAGAGCAGGTACTTAAAAATATTTGTGAACTAAATGAATGAAATTAAAAAGTCTAGAATTCACTCAGTAATGTTATCTCAAAATTCTTTGGTTTCCATTCTTTATATTGAATGACATCACTAGGACTTGTTTGCTCAGCCTGGTTCCAAGAGCGCTTTCAAAATTTGTATATATACGAGACTGATCAGCAAGGAACCTGAAAACCTCGAATGAGTATAATAAAATAAAAAGAATAACAATCTATAGTACCCGTTAACAAGGAACAGTGGAAAGAGCGCTGAATCAGTTTTAGAGGAGATACTGTACTTAAGGCTACAATTTAACCTCACAGGCCTTAGTTCCTTTATCTGGAAAAGGAAAGTGGTAGATGAACTCTGATTATTATTACCTTACTTGTGTCTGCAGAGTAGTTGACCTTGAAAAGGAAAAAGCACTTCTTTTGGCTTTTCATGATTGCTACATGGGAACATATAGGAATAAGAGAAACATTCCAGATTCAGAAAAGATTAAGAAGTGCAAATTTCATTTGTGTGCAAAATTGCAAGTACAGATCTGGAAATTCCTCATGGAAGTGGAATTTTATTTCAATTCAAGCAAACAGGCAGCGAAGAACAGGAGACAGGGCACTGGACCAATCCATAGATGGCTTCACCAGTGACCTCATTGCAGAACGCCGTGGAACCACATCCAGTCCTGTAAGTAGTCTGAGGCTCTGAGAGCCCACCTAGTAACAAAGGGCTCAGCCCAGACCAGTGGCTCCAGATGGTTGTCAAGGAATACAAAACTCACAGACGACCTACCATCTAAAGGTCTGGCTCAGCGGTAGAGATGTGGCTGAGGACATTTACTTCTATTTCTTAATTCATTCAGCATTGATGCGGGTGACTCACAAACCAGAACTTGGGGTCCACTAGTCTGGGCACTGCTTAGGGTTCAATTATACATAGTGGTTTACCTCGTTGGCTAGTACCATGCTTGAATTTCATGTGGCAAAGAACCTGCTTCTCCAGCACCTATAGCATGCTATCCAATCTAACTAAACTGTGGGCCAGTTCTAATTGTTACAGCCAGCTAGTGTCAAAAGCTAACTCAGAGACTATGACTTAGGTTTTACTTTCTGAAGAAACCAAGAATTAGTTTGTTTCTACTTTTACTTACATTATTGGCTATGGAGAATTCGAATGTTACAAAATTTGCTTTTTGTTTCTAACTTTAATTTTTACTTCTACTTTGCAGTAGCATTTTGTCTCAATTTTGTTTTATTCAGAATGGTGTATTATTTGTTCTCATTCAATTTACAAATCAAGAACTGAGCACTTTGTCAGAACAGGTGGAGCAGTAATGTCAGAACAATGCTGTATCACTTCCTCAGAAGCAGCAAGACAGTAAGGAGAGGAGCTCTCCCATTTTGTTGGTCATGCGACAGAAGTCACCCTGAGTGCCCCCACAGTGGATCTGCAGACACCATGCCAGCGCAGTTACTCCACCCCACCTCACAGGTCCATTCAGGACTCCCTTGCTTTACTATGGAATTGTAAGTTATGCTTTACTGTCTGAAAAGTTATGCATTAAATCAGTATGAGCTTTTAGGCTAGTGGTTCATTTCTAGTTATTTTGCACAAACCCTGAAAAGGCAGGGCAGCATACAACAAAGGGATCTTGGGTATGTTAGAGGCGAGACACTTACTAAAAAGATTAAGGCTCTGATCTATCTGTCCCATGGACCTTTCCAAGCTATAGATCTGTTTGCTTTAGATTACTTATCTAAAAAAAACCACCTAGTCCTCTACCTGCAGGCATAATTTCATGTTATTCCTGTAAACTAAGCACAAGTTCCCTTCATTACACCTTACTTCTCATGTGAAAAAGTAATCAAATGCTTTGACAAGACAAAGCTGGTTTACCATTCTTTAGTTTACTGAGTTTCAGTGATTTTAAAAAATAAGGTTTTTGTATTTTTCATTTAACATTTCTGAAACTGGGATGCCTCAGATTTGATGAAATACAGTAAAGAGTAACATTTGATCAATTAAGGAAAGTATGAGCTAGCTGAATCAGCAAACACTGTATAAAGAACTCTTTAAAATACTCACTATAAAGCACAAATGCCTCCAACCGCCAATCAGTATTAGAGTTCCCTTAAAACTGGCTAATTCCCTAAATGGCATTCAAAAAATAATTTGGTATTCTAAAACACTGGGAAAAAACCAGGCCCTACTACATAAATAACCGCACATAGAACTAACTCTTGATAAGAAATAAACCTTTTAATACAATAAAATAAGCATGATGAAGGCTGTCTTCCATGATGATAAAACCATTACTGAAGTGTAATTTTCGATCATGTTGGTATTTTATTACAAAGAAAAATCACGAGAAATCAGTTCCACACTGTTCTCAAGGGCTGCACTGCTCACATGTACATGCATGTGCCACACGCAATATATGCCCAGTCTGAACCCCCTGCAGCAGGGATGATGAAAATCGGTAATACTTGCTTAAGACTCTGTAAATGTCTGAGTTTAATTTTCAGTTCTTATTGATGGATAAACTTCTTTTAGAAAGATGAGGCAAAATATAAACTTTAGGATTCTGAGCTCAGGCATAAAAATTAACTAAAAATTGTAAAAAAAAAAAAAATACCACGAACATGAGGCGACAGAATGAAGAGGGAGGGGAGGAAAAGGACAGGAACAGTCCCTGGGGCAAGGTAAGCCAACGACTGACGACCAAACTTACAGAGAGCTCTGTGCGCTTCACAGTGCTTTAATAACAATAAAATAAGGCTTTCATTTCTCTAACCCAGAGATTCTTAACCTCAATACCACTGGCATTTTGGGCTGGATAATTTGCCTCTAGAGGCTGCTGGCACTGCCTCCCCATTAGACAGATGATGGTGGTATCCCACCTCCTGTCCTCCACTGTAACCCCTCAAAAACATCCTGAGACATTCTGTTTCTTCTAGGCAAAAAGCCAAACCCTGTTGAGAACTAGCGGTCTTACATTTCGATGATACCTCCTGCACCCAACTATTCTAGTGTTTCTAAAATCACCCTGAAGGGTAGAAAGTTTAAAACTCCATTTAAAAGCAACATAGATTCAACTGAGTTTTCCAGCTACAGAAGAAAAAGGCCATTTATTTTGCTTTTGTCTATCTATAACATTAGAACTTACATAAGGTAACATCTTTAAAAATGATATACTAAATCAAGTCAAATAAGTATCATTTTTGTCTATTATTTCTTTAAGCATTTATTACATATTCAACCATTCAAGTAGCCAGAGGAAGTGATATATATTCATTTTACATTAGTATGAAAGTTAATATCAGGTATCTCTATTTGACATAATTTTTATTTATTTTTTTATAAAGAATAATTGAGTGCTTAATCCATGCCCCCTATTTTGTTAAACATCCTATTTATAAGCATTATCTCATAGGTAGTAGAGATAAGTCAATTTAATATCACATTAATTTATATAATTCATAACAGTCAAGGTCTGGTTGCAAACAATCTTTCAAGTATATGTTGAAAGAATTTAAACAATAGAAAATCCAGTACTTGGAATGTGAGCAACATACAAACATGGCTATGATAAAAAGAAACTACATCAACTCTACTCAGGCAGTAGTAAAGGGTAAGTTATTCTAATGTCTAGAGGCATTCTTAAATTAATCTTAAATGCCTAATTTACATCAGTGCAGTTTAGGAAACAAGTATCTTCCATAGTTGAGAAATGAGAAAAAGAAGAAAGGCCTTATTTAATAAGCAGCAGAAAACGCAAATGCATATGTATATAAATAAACACTAGACTTTAATTACTGCACTGTAAAATGAGCTCCCTTGTTCTTAACAGCTACTTTGTTGAACTATACAAGGTTCACCATCTGGAAGTGTACACTCCAGCAGTTTCCAGCGCTACTGTCACCCAAAAACAGACCCTGCACTTTCTTGCGGTCACTCCCAATCCACCCACCCTTTCTCTGCTTGGCGACCACTAAACTACCTTCTATCTCTATCACTTTGCCTATTCTGCCCATTTCATAGAAAATAAACAGAATGAATATGGGGACTTGATTCTTTCATTTAGCATAATGCTTTCAAGGCTCATTTATGGTGCAGCATGGAACTGCTTCATTCTTTTTTGTGGCTAAAGAATCTCTTCTTTTTTGCAGCAATTAAGCAAAGCACTTTAGGTAGCACGTTTACGTAAGTCACCTGAAACATTTTCAGCCATTCCTGGAGGCCTGTAGGTGGCTGGACAGATGTAATCCGGCGTCGCTGCTGCCCTTGGCCATTGGCTGCTCTCAGGTCCCCAAAAGTTGTTGGTGTTGCTGAACATGGTACAAGCCCAGTGGTACTATCAAAACAAAAAGCAAGAGCAGAAGCACCGACAGATGTTAACAGTAATGACCTCTGACTTAAGAAGCATGATGAGGATGATGACCTGGCATATTTCAAACATGAATCCATTTATTTCTTTAACTGCTTATTCCCAGAGAGGAAGGGTGCATAAAACCTACTTTGCTATTCTTAGAGTAAGTTTCCTCCCTCCTACATAACCACCTGTTATTATCTCAGCAATGCTAAGTGCAACCAAATGACAGCATCTCTATGGCAAAACTGCAAGCCACTGATACATACAAATAATATAAAAATAATTCCTCAGGGCTGGGGTGTAGCACTGCAGTAAAGCATGTGCTCAGCATGCCCCTAAAATCCATATTTAAAAAAATCAAATGTTTCCTTAGAACATACAGGCCTCACTCCTATGGTCTTCAGTGACATAATTAAATAAAAATTTAAATCTTCTTTATAGAAAGGGGTATGAGATTACTGATGATTTTTTAAAAACAGTACATTGAAATGTTTTGGATATTACTAGTCACTAATCCCTTAAATTTACCTTACGGCAAAATCATTTACTTTGTTCTCTAACATTTTATTGCCATTTACAAATCTAAGTATCTGACAGGAATCAGTATTGATTAAAATGTGGTTATTCAAAATAGATATCAAGAACCTCTAGGCAAAATTAAATGAGAACATCTAAACATTCTTAACCAATAATTTAAACTTTGAAAAAATTAAACATTAAACAAATCTGAATTTAAAATTTTGCAGTCAGTAAAATGAAGGAGTAAGACTCTATGATCTAGGTCTAAAATTGTCTAATATGCCTCAAAATAACTATTAAGAAAAACACAGTTTTAACTGGTATAAATGTATTAAACTTTACTTTCTAATTTATTATTTAAACAAGATAAATTATTTAAACAAAGTAAATATTGAGCATTTTTGAGACACTACAAAAAAGATGCAATTAAAATTACATTTGTAAAATAACCCTCAATTCACTATTTATGATGAAAAGTTAGTAAATTCCAAGAACACATACAATTATATCATAATAATTGAGTATCATGCTCTAATAAATGCACTAATAAAGCAACTTCTAATTTTTCTATCCAGTATATCCCAGTTTTTTGTTTCAAAATGTAACTCTATCACTATATTCTGTAGAAAAATTTTCATACCTGTTCCCTTCCAATCTTTTAAATATTTGTGTGATAATCATTAACATTCAACAATTAATTTATCGTTTCTTTCAAATTCAAAGGTAAGTTCAATATTCTCTTGATTGAAAAATAAATATGACATGTGCTTATAACTTAAAATTTTCTAGGAAAAAATGTGCAATCAGTTTCATCCTATATGATGTCAAACTATCAAAAAAATTACAAAAATATTAAATATATACATTAGTAACTGACAAAACCTCCAAAAAGACATGGAAATAAATATGCCATTAAGTCAAATTTTGCCTTAGTAAGATTATACATTGAAAAGCAGTTGTTTTCTCAATATAAAAAGTGAGCAACTGAAGACAGATTTTACTAAAATATGTTTTATAATAAAAATTTACCAATTTTTATAAGCTGCCTTAAAAACTGAACAATTTAATAACTCTTGATATGAGCCATATTAATAAAGACCCAAATAATAGGTTTTGTCTGAAATCTATATATTTAAAAAACAGCAATAATAGTTCACATTGAACTCTGCTTTCTCATCCAAGAATACTCTCTCAAGGCTAGAAGGAAAAGGCAAAATGAAGAGAACAGTTTTACTTGTCTCTATCTCTTCACACCCTCTGGTGGAAGAGCCAAAACACAGTAAAATTTGTCAAGGAAAAGAATAAGAAGGGGACAGTTAACAAGAGAAATATTACACAGAAAAGCAGTTCCTGCCTAGCCAAAAGGTAGCTTTATTTTTCTCTTCTGTGTCAGCTTTCCAGTTTTTTGCATATAAAATTACCTGATTATTACAAAAGAACACTTGAAAGAAATATTATCCACAGTGGAATGAAATAAAATGAACTGTTTCTCTTTTTCAAAAGAGATGAATCGTAACAATGTTCAGTTCTCAAAAGCCTGATGTCTGAGAAATGTTCATCTACATTTTATAGAATAATTCTAAATCAAAATACTTTGAGAAAAAAGAACTATCATAAACATGAAATTCCACAGTTTCTACTGCTTTCAATTAGTTATTTGAGGTGTCCACTCTACAAAAAAACAAAAAATAAAAAAGACCAAAAGAGAGCTCTTAAGACACTTTTGTCATTTAAATTTTAAAATGCAGAATTCCAAGTGACGTGCAAAGCCATTTTTAATTGGCTAGGCTACAGATATTGTGCCTAACTTAGCCTAATTAGTGTGAGAGTGGGGAAAGTTTCATACTGATGCAAAATCCAAAAATGATGGACTGAAGCAGGAAACAAGACTACAATTGTATTTAGTTGTTATGGAAACTATTCTACTGGTGCAGAAATGTATGTGTTGAAAGCATAAGATCTAGGAAGCCAATAAAAGGGAATTTCTAACGCACTACTCTCATGAAATAAGATTTAGTTAGTAATTGTGAGGTTTATTTCACTGCTAATCAATTTATCTTCAATTTTGCATATAATAGCCACCCTGCTAGAGCTGTTGCTATAGTAACAAGACTCATTTGCTCATATTTTCTGGTTTACTTTATGGAATTCCTTAAAAAGCATGATTTTAAATTTTGTTCACAAGAGAACTTTTGCTTGTGTCTTACTTCAATACACTAGTACAAAATATAAACTACAGTGGTAGTGCTTCTTCCTGTTTAAAGTGATAACTGCCCAATTTTTAGTACAATCAACTATATTGGTAAATTATCCTATGAGAACAAACAGAAAGCAGTGCTTCCAAAAATCATCAAATCTAAAAGCATGAGAACCATGAGAGAATCAATTATTTCATTTAATATTACCTTGTATATTCTGAGACCTTGCATGGTTTCTTTCCCAAAGAAAAGGAGCGGACCTCAGAACCATGGTCCAACTTTCTTTTCATCTACAAGGTAAAGCAAATAAGATATGTTTAAAAAAATCACCTGTCCGACTATCAAACCCTGAGTTAGCACTTTCTTAAATTTTCATGTGCCTATAATGGTAACTAGACAATTAATATAGAAAATAATTGTTTCATAGTTTCTTCTATTTATTCTACTTTGTTTTACTCTTAATCAATTGAAAAGGTAAATCTACCCCCTAAAATATTTTGTGCAGAACAGTGTATAGTGATTGAAAACTGACATTAACCACATATATTCCTTGAGTGGATATACCTTTTACGTTTTCCAGTTTAATAGCCAGCATAAGGGAAAAAAAAATCTCATGTTAATTTATATAGAAAAGAACCTCATTTAACATGCCTTTTCACTAATCTTCATTTTTCTTTAAAAATACATTTTTAAGAAAGGTAACAAACAAAATATCAAAAATAACAATGGAAATTCACTAAATTCTAAATACCTATATTATAAAAGGGTTAAAAAAATAACTGAGTTCTGACTATTATTATAAAAGGGTAAAGAAAGCAATGTAAATAAAATAATCTTAGACAATGATTACAGTAGAGCATATAATTTACATGAATAATACAGATAGTTTAAAAAAGTAAATCCGTAATAAGAGAGAAATCTGGAAATGGTATAACAAAGCTAAGGGAAAAAGTAATCAATTGCTATATATACAGAGTACAGCTCTACTGACAGATACTCTGGATAAAATATTCTAACTTGAAACAAGAACAAAAACATTTTAGAAGAATGAACTATGCCTTTTCATAAGATATATCAAGCATTTACATTTTTACCTATCTCATTATGCCATGTTATACTATAAATATATTCAGAAATGTATTTTGTTAATGCCAATATTGAAACAATTATTTTTATATTTCACTATCAATTAACTGATGTAATTTTACTAACTCAACTTTTTCTACTTGAACAACATTTTTCAGATTTGCATCCACTAATTAATTACTGTATGACTGCAAGATATGGGGGGGCACCTAGAGTGATAAACAGTTATTCTCATTTCTGTAGTAAAGTGAAAACTCTCATCTTACAGCAGCAGTTTTATTTTTCTACCTAAGGCCTCACATGGGAACCCACAACACAGTAGGATACAATATAAGTACTAAAGAGAACTAAAGAGCCCTAAAAATCTTTTTGAGCCACAGTAAAGACTTGATTTTTAAAATCATGATGAAAGCCTTCTACTCAATGCAGGATGATCTTACATTAGAGGATGGAGGTGAGGGTACAACGAGTCTATCCACAATTTTTACCTTAATTCACAAAATAGCTACTGGAAAAAAATGGAATTGGTCTGGTTTCTTTCCTTCAGAAGTTTCTGTTCTGTACTAATCATTACGTTATTTTAAAGTGATCCTTCTCAAAAACCATTAATTTCTTTCTCTACACAATTTTATTAAAAACCAAAGTATTATAAAAGCTGTAAAATACAGGTACCCACGTGCTTCCACGTGTATAACTTATAGACACACAGATCTGCAAATGAATCCATCATGAAGGTCAGTCAGTAGAAATTATCTTACAATCAAGTTTGGGATAACTTTTATAGATTATTTTCATAATTATTATGAGAAACTCTGACATTCATTCTAATGAAGTTGGTAATATGGCTATCAGAACTTCCCAGGACATCTTGTAAATACATTGCTGCAAATGCCATTTGCCACTGAAAGCAAACTTTATTTCCATCTTGAAGATCTCTCAATGAATAAAAATGCCCAAAATACATATTATGAACAACATGAGAATTTTATTTTTTCATTATTTTATACAATACAGCATCTTCTGAAGTCTTTCAAATATTATACGGTTTACTGAAGATACTGACTTTAGAACCCAAAATGAATCCTGCAATTTTGTGAGCGGCACAGAAAGTAAACGTAATCTCCTTAAATATAACTCCCCAAATTCTAGTGATTCCAGACTTTAAGAGCCAACTCATAAAAAAAGAAAAATAAATATAAGGTACAGAAAAATTGAAGGCAAACGCTTCACTGAGAGCCAACTACGGCTACAGTATTTCCAGGTCAGCATTTGACGGAGGCACATTTCTTAAGTCTGAATATATTTTTAGTGAAAAAATCCGATTCAAATACACATTTTATTGGAAAGGCAAAGCTTTCCCCAGCGCAGGTCGTTTCTCCATTATTTGCTTACGTTCATGAAATAAGACAGAACCCCAGACACCCAGCCACCCACCAAAATCAGAGGATACTGCAGCCATCTCTGATGATAGATTCTCCTCACCAGGCAGGCAGGCACATGCACACAACCACACAGCCCAGGAGGAAGACAGATTACTTACTTTGTAAAAAATCATTTTTAAGGTGCCGTAGAAACCCATGTTTTCTGTATTTTTCCCCTTCAGGGACTCTGTGCCCCGGTGCGTCCGGCTGCTGGGCAGTCTCTGGCAGTACAGCCCCTTTTCAGGTAGGTATGTCACCGATTCTAATGTGGACATGCTCAGGCACGTCAGAAAGGGAAGACCGGGGAGCAGAAGCGGCCACCAAACTCCAACGCACAGGCAAACGCAGCTCAGCAGCAGCCCGCTGCCCGGGACGCGCATACAGACATGGGCTCGGCTGCGGAGAACTCGAGGGAATAACGAGGGAGAACCAGGAGATTATTGGAGGAGACGCTGCCCTGTCAAAGCCTCCACTGAAGAGATTCCTCCCTCGGCAGCAGCGGGATCAGATTACATCTTCCCTTGAACGCGGAATGGTGCAGTCCAGGATTCAGCAATGCAGACTGCACATCAATTATACGCTGATCCGCTCCAGGGAACCCGTGCGCGCTCGGAGGCGGCGGCGGCGGCGCGGAGCCGGGAGACGTGGGCGGCAGAGCCCACCCCCGCCCGCCCCTCCCCTGCCCAACTTTCAGAGGGTAGCGTGGGATTCGGGGAGACCGGCGTTTTTCTAGAGCTTCAGAGAGCGAGCAACCGCTTCACAAATAAGTCCTTCCGGAAACATTCTGAAAATGAAATAGGTTTTCACGCGCCCCCCACCCCCGCCCCAAAGGAGAACAGGCTATTTTCACCAAGTGTCCTCCAGTGGAGTCCTGGCGTGGGTTGACCAGATTTCTCAAGTAGCCTGGATGGTATAAAATGGGCAAACCCAAAGGGAGAGATTAAACATTCTTTGGGGAACTGACAATTAAAGCAAACCAGTTTGGAGCATACAGCATTTGCAAAAACTACGTAATATAAATTATATTTCAAACTGCATGTCTCATCTTTAAGATGTGATGAAAATATTCCCTGTGATTTTCCATTTCATTATTCTTTAAAAACACAGTTTTTAAGAAAATTACCACAAACTGCATTAATTCTTAGTTATCGTGAGACTATCCTTTTACTACCAAAGTGTATAAAATTGGTCCGAAAGACTATCTGCTCTAACAGGGACCAAAGCTGTACCTACTAGAGTTTTACCCTTGTTTGTTAATTTAATCTTGAGTAGAGAGGAGACTGGACTTCTGCCTCCAAAGTTACTTTCACAGAGTATATTGTGTATCATTAAAAAGGCATTTTACATAATAGAAAAGGTAACAAAGTCTGCCTGAAGGCAACATTTTTCTTAGGATGAGTATACACAAATCCAGGTATTTCATCTTGCAACTTGCTACATACTAGCTTTGGAGGCAATTATATGATTCCTTGTAATAGTAGAAAGGCCCATTATTAAAGGTCTAGTTAATTAACTCCTCCCCTCCCCATTAACATTCTTTATTACAAGTAAACTGCGAGGCTATAGTTATTTGAAGTACTTAGGAAGTTTATTCTCAAAAAAAAAAAGAAAGAAAGAAAGAAAGAAAAGTACTATTTGGGTTAACTACATCTTAATACTTTCTGCTCTGCTGGTAAATGGCTTTCTTTAGTAAAATGATCTGAAAGGTAGTATAAGGTAGCATCATACTTTAAAAAATGTTTACCTTTCTAATTAAGATATTAGGTCATTGTAAGGTCTCCTTTAAAATACAAATGAAAATAAGATAATGTAAGACTTTATGAAGATGCACACCCTTGATCTTCTGGAAATTATACTCTACTGTCTACTAGCTTTATAAACTCTACTAGCTCTTCAATTCTTTCCCCAGAAACAATAGGTAATATACTGTGCTCAGTAAAAGTGAGCTTACTAAATAATCAACTAGCTCACTTCAAAGAGAAGTCCTTTTTAAATTGAAATCTTAGTTTTAATGAAAAAAAAATGTTTAAAAAACCCTTTATAAGACAATTCTAGAACACCCCTGGTTTAGGGGGGAAAATGGTTCTTCTCCCTGGGTTATCTGAAGGCAACAACTGTAATACAAACATCTGAGATTTCCTGTAGGATTTATCATGGCAACTAGCTTGTCATATGACCAGTGGCACACGTGATTTAACAGGATATAGTTTGCCTTTAACTGAATTATGTCCTACCTACTCGGAACATGGGACAACTTTAATGAAGTGGGGGACACTGTCTCCAAATCTGAGATGTTTAAAGACAAAATATTCCTTGGTTTCGTATATTCAAAGAAATGTTCCCATTGATACCCTTCTACTTATTGCTTAAAAGTTGCACAAAAACCTGTTCCCGTAAATATTTATATATAGGCATGGATAGTCATGTTTTATTTTTTAAAAGGTAAGCTGTTTACATGTGTCAAAAATCAAAATCATATACAAAAAAGTATACATTGAAAAAGTCTCTGCACTATCACATCCTGCATCTTCCTCGGTTTTCCCTTGGGAATGATTTTTACAAATCAGTTTGTCCTATAAGTGAGAAATATATATGGCTATAATTTCTATTAGTAAAGACCTTATTTTCCCAAGTATTTTAACAATTCTCCTTCCTATCTTGTTTACAATATTAACTGTCAATAAATTGCCAAGCAAAGCTAATCAATCAAGCCTGTGATTGAATTTCAAAGTAATAGAGTAAAAATAAAAATCAGTTTCAGCACTGAGGTATTATCAGTGAAAATTCTGATCTATTATATCACTGCCATTAGAATATGTAAATGAACAATGTAAAAGAAATGATCCTCACATTTCTGTTCCTGACAGTCTTCACTATAAATACAGGTATTTAAAACTTAATTCAGATTTTAATAATATGAGATAAAAAGACTTTTCTGTGTTTGTATCTACATCCATCTCTCTTACCCCTATGGTAGACAGAACATTTTAACCTTTGGTCAGTCTATAATACATGTTGAGTAAATTTATTAAAAAATAAGTATTTTATATCATGTGCTACGATGTTAAGTAGTATTAAGTTCATTGAAAAGGTTCACTACTCACCAATTATAGCTTAAAAAAATACTTATCACCCAAATTTTTAGAATTTGTGTCTCAACTGATTAAATATATTTTAATTACAATAAATCAAATACCCATAAAATTGTAGCTAGATAATACTTTTTTTCCCATACTGTACAAAAATCACTTCTTGTGTTGACTGATAACCTATAACCATTCCCATTAGCAAGGGAAGTGACTAACAGTAAGGCCCTGGAATATCTGTCTGCCAACCCAGACCCAACATTCACCTCATTACAGCTGCACTGAGCTAGGTATGCAAAACTGGGTGAAAGCAATGACTTGAAAGGAAATCTTGTATAAAGATATGAGGATGCACTCTGCCTCCAAAGCATAAGCCTCTAGGAAACAACAACACTAAAATGATTAACTCAAGGGCAACTAGAATAACAGAAATGGCATCTTCTGAGCAAATAGCTAGCTGGCAAGTTTGGGTTATGAGCAGAAAGCAAAACAAACATATAAATAGAGAAAATATACAAAGTCTTCCATTAATCATGTAATTTCAGAGAAGTATGTATACAAGACAAAGAACTAATTAAGAGTACTTTTGCTTACCTTGAGTGAGAGATTATTTTCATCTGAAATATATAAAGATCTATTACTCCACTGATCACAGCTCCATGTCACTATTTTTACACATCTTCCTTCTCTACCACCTACTCCTTAAAGTCTCATATTCTATTCAACTTTAATTGTAGAGCATCCAAAAAAGATGTAACCAATAGTTTTTAATAATCTGCCATACAAGACAAAACAGCAACCACAGCATTTATTTAATAAGTACATTTACTGAACATGTGTTAATAAATACATACACTGAAGCATGAGATATCGCACTTAGTTTTTGTGTTGTAATTGGTTGATACCACAAACACTATTGGCACTTTTTATTATCCTGCTGGCATTTAAAACTTTCCATTTTATTATAATAAGAGAATCTAGAGAGGAATAGGAAACCACCTACCACAGTTAGCTGCCTTGCCCTGAGCATAGAATTTAGAGTCAGTTCAGAATTTCAACATCAAAGAAAGGAATGTCAAGCATGTTGAGGCTGAAACAAACTTTAGGAAACTTAACTCGCTGTCATTAACTCTCTGGGATGTGAGTGCTTAGTAAAAGGCCCAGAGCTGAAACTGGCAAATTAATAATTCTGTTGTATTACAGTTTTCATCAATTAAAATGATATATATGTTTCTAGCAGCCACATTTTCACCAATGCAAGTACTGAAAGCACTGATTAGCAATGTATTTCATTCATTCAAAATTTAGCTAGCTCCTACCATGTGATTTATCTAGAAAACACTTCTTATATCTCATGCTTCAAATCCTACTATCAGTAAGCATCCTGAACTCATATACAAAAGCTTCCTCTCAAATTTCTCATAGTAATATTTTTAATAAGGTAAGGAACTGCCAATTATTATCCAGAAGAGATTAAGTTAACATGGAGAAAGAATGAAAACAATTTCCCTTCAGTGTAACGCCTAGAACTCCTGGTTTTTCTTTACTAAGACTTATTTGTGACTCTCATATATATTTACCTGACTTACAAGAAATTCTTCACAGCTGTGGTGTATCAATCTTTTTTTTTTTTTTTCATTTCAACACTTTTAAAATTCTGGAATTAATCTCTTAAAGTAGCAATTAATCAGAAGAAAATATGAAGCAAGAGCTAAAGGATGAGATGTAAAACAAATAAAAGTGGATTCACTGAATCTAGAAAAATACCTTACTAGGAGAAGTCAGTGTTCCTGAAGGTTACCTAATTCTCCTGTGCAAGGGGAGGGGGGGGGCAGGCAGCAGCTTTAGAATCAGAGAAATCTGGGTTTAAACACAAGTTTGCCATTATTAGAATGTCACTTCTGCCAGTTACTGGACCTTCAAGAGTTCCACTTTTCTCTTCTTTGTAAACTGGTAATGGTAATAACACCAAGTCACTGTGAGGACAGAGTAAATGTCTGGTGTGTAACAAATCAGTGGTAGCCAGTATTAACAGAAGAAGGTGAGGTAGAGAGACATGTGTCTTAAACAGTCAACTATACATAGAATGTTGCTCTCTGATCTTCTAGTTCAACATATCTTAATAATTTCCACTAGACATGTGGTAGTGAAAGTTGAGCTAAACCAAAAATCAGACATTGCTGAAGAAAATAATCTGTGACAGTGTTATGCACATAATAATTATGGATGCAAATGACCACTAAGTCATAGAGTAAGTATTTATTTAGGTTCTGTCTTAGTTATTTATTTTCTTCAGTGCTGGGACAAAATACTTGATATCCACAACTTAAGGGAGAAGTTTATTTTTGCACACATTTCAGTGCTGGTCCAGGCGGAATGCCACAGCAGAGGGCATTATGGAGGAGACATGCTAATGGCATAGCAACTAGGAGGCAGACAATAAACAGGAGAGCCAAGGGAGGAGACAAACCTTCCAAAATATGCCCTTAGACACCACCTCTTTCAACCATAACCCACTTCCTGAAGTGAGTCAGCTCTGAAGTCCCCTAATCAAAGCACCTTCCAAAAACTCTGCCTATGAGCGCACAGCGCTCCTAAGGGACCTCTAGGTATAAACGTGTTTTATTGCATATGGGAATCTGGGGCACATGGTGATGGGGAAAAGATGACAGAAAGAGAAAAATTTTAAACCAATTGATTAAAAAATAAGCACTTGCTCTATCCCAATCTCTACAAAATACTATCAAGAACAAATAAAAACAACAATACTCTTCCCCTCTCAAGACACCATAAACCCATCCAGCAAGACAAGGTATTAATAGAGACTATAAATATTGGACTATATATCAATTATCAACTGGGTGGCTTAAGACAGAATATGGAGAAATTATTTTAGAAGTATGTAAGATTTCATAAAAGATATACTCTGATTTTACAAGATGAAGTTTGGTAGGTATTGAGGGGGAGAGGCAATCACCATCTATGGACCTGGCATGTATGTGGATATGCTAAGACTTTCAGTACCAATAATCACTAATCACATTAGGTTTGTTACGGGGAAACCTATGCGTTGCTCTATCAACTTAAATTTGTGATACCTGAGTTAAAATGCTGAATTTATTAGTAATGGTTTCTTCCAAAGTGGTCCCTTCATAACTCATCTACTTTTAGAGCACTACATGTCTTTCTAAACAAAGGGAGTATGAATGGGTATGAAGACTGTTAATTTTTTATTTTGTTTCAAATACATAGCAATAAAAATGCTTCTGTTTTGATACACATTCACACCAGAAGGCATACATACAAATACTTGAATATAGTAGGATAGGAAGTGGTGCAGGCAGATTTCTTAAACATTCATTAAAATCTTGCTTGAAAGACAGTGAAAACTGTAACTCAGGGAAGTAGGCAGAGACATAAGTCATTGACTATGCTCAACCTGTGGCCAAAAGAACTTCTGCTATTCAAAATATGACTTCATTGGAAAATTCTCCACACCTGCCTACTCTCAACTCCTAAGCTTCCTAAGAAACAGACTTCACTATGGAGCATTTTGGAATTGTAAAAACTGTCCATCACATACACATCTTGGGAAAAGTCTAGTGAATACTAGGAAGTATATGGGATTCAACAGTGGTCCCTCGGGGGAGGCTGGACAAATATATAAAAACGTTAACAGTGGTCATCTAAATGGCTTAATATGGATTTCCTGTCTTTTTCTCTTACCAGTCAACAAACGAGTTTAACCTTTGGGGCCCTACTATGTGCTAGCAACTGTCCTAGATACATACTGGGCACAGGGTGATGAACAGGAGAGAGGTGACCTTTCCACCCTTACACTGTTTACATTCTGGAGGAGAAGAGAAGACATATAATAAGTAAATTAACAAATGAGCCAAGTAATTTCACCTAGTGTGGCTAACTTTAAAGAGCAAACTAAAATAGGGTGCTATGAAAGAAGTCAGTAATTAGGGTAGCAGAGAAGTGTGACTAATTTTGAATGGCATCATTCAGGAGACAATTTTTAAGCCAAAATGACAAGGTTGAGCCCAGGATGAGCAGGAATGCAGCACATGTGGCTAGTGTGAAGTGTCGGGTAAAAGATGAAGTCAGAGAGGTAAATACAGGTCAGATCATGTAGCATCTTGCAGACCATGGTCAACAGCCTGGAAGTACAACGTGAAGTTACTAGAAGAGTTCTAAACAGGAGTAATTTAACATAACATAGCTCTGTATGATCTCTGCCCATATATGAATGTATTTATCAATTTATTTATTTTTATTTTATTATGGTGCCAGCAACTGGAACTCAGGACCTGCACACTGAGCTACATCCCCACCCATTTCTGCATTTTTTATTTTGAGACAGGCTCTCACTAAGTTGCCTAGGCTGGGCTCAAACTTCTTCCTGCCTCCAGAGCCACTAGGATTATAGGTATGCATGCACTACTGGGACCTACCCCAATTCTTTAAATTCTCAAAAATGTAATGTAAAATTAAAGACCATTCACAAAGTAATTTTCACCTACTGAAATGAGAGATATAGACAAAAGAATACACAATAGTATCTGAGTTCCATTCAGCTCAGTAATTCATATAGCAACTACTCTTTCATTTCTCTCTCAGTTGCTACTTCAAAATTACCTCTCAAACTCAGCACCTATCAAGATCTCTTAACTCAGAAAAGAAAGAATTGGATAGAAAGGAACCCTTAGTTATTGTGTACCTAATGTGTTAGGCCTCATTCTAAGCTCTTTATAGCTAGTAACTCAATCCTATAAGCAGCATGTACCACATCACATGTCTATCTCCTTGCTCAGCTTTGATTTTCTTTTTCCACATGATAATTTACTCCTTGAGAAAGAAGATAGGGCTTGGATCTCTAGACTGTCAGTGTCTCTGCCAACTGTATTTTAGCCAATGTCCACTACAATGAAAGTTGTAATCATCCTTCGTTACTTTGAGCTGAAAGGACACTGCATAAGTTACTTCTCTGTGACCACACAAGACCCTAAAACATAGTTATAGAACCTCAAAGTTGGTAAAGCCTTCAAACAAATTTAACACTAGCCTTAAGTACAACCTCACCAGCAGACAGTCATCCAAACCTGCTTAACCTTAAATATACTCATTATTCTCCACTGTGATCTTGCATTAACTGACTTACTGATTTTGATAATTTTTATTGTCAATTTGGCTGGCAGATGCATGAAATTCAGATTCAAACTTACTGAACTTTTAAAAATATAGGCAAGCCTCAAGAATCTTATTAATTTCCCAGTAAAATGACAAAGGATTACTTTAACCAATCTTTTAAAACTCTTTATTAACCTATGTCTATGGATTCACACTTACTTCACTTATGCAAAAATATTTACTCAATATTTATTGTGTATTGATGCTAGTAAGAAACAACACAATACCACATTCTTGCTATAAAAAATGTATATCATAATGACCTTTAACCAAATTCCTTACTTGGGTTTACTTGCTCTTTAAGTATTCCAGTGTCTTATGCAACTGTCAAGTGAAGAACCCAATCATCAGGATCCATTATGTTTAAAAAGGATTCTAAATATTTTGGAAGTGTATTTATGTTTAAACTAATTATTTGATATATAATTAAATGGCATTCTTTGCTGTGAAAAAAATCAAGAATTACATGACTAATAAGCACGTTATATGATTCCCTCACCTTTTCAAGAGCCTGCAAAAGATTCTAAAGTCAGTAAACAAAATGTGAGTGCAAAGAAATATTGCTGCAACAGTTCATGAGAAGGGTTTGATAAAATTTTGTCATGGAAATATTTTTAAAATAATATTACTATGAAGAGGTATCTGGTGTACAGTAGTTTTTTTCTTTAACAGCAAACTATGTAAGAATGCTGATTAGGAGCACTTTGACATCTTAAAAGATGTTTGTAAGGAAACTTTTCATTTCCCTTATTAAAATTTTATTTTAATATTTTAGCACATAATTTAAAAATTATCAGTCAATACCAGCACCTCCAAATGTCTACAAATCAACTCTGAACGTTTGTCATATTTCATACATGATGGGTGTCACAAGTTTCCCACCAGTTACATGAGGCAGAGGACGTAGTGACAGAATGATGGCTACTAAGTCAGTCTGCTGAGAACTGCTACGTGGGGATCTGAGAACACTTTCAAACATTAATACTTTTGAAATTTAAGTTTGAATCAATGTATATCCAGAACTCTGTAACATGAAAAAAATTTGTGAGGAAGTTAAAATCTACCCCATGAATAAAAATTCAAAACAAGCAAAATGAAGTCAAACTTAATCTTCAAATCATAATACTGTATTTTCTTAGTCCTTGAGATAAACACACACACACACACACACTCTCTCTCTCTCTTCTTCACTTTGAAACATTCCTTTTATTTCATCAAGACAAAATGTAAGAAAAATCTTAGAATATTTTTCAAGAGGAGATAAAGATGTGCTAATCATCACAATCAAATATTAATGGCAAAGACTGGAAATTAAATGCTATTTCTAAGATATTTCTACTCACCTATGTTTTTTTAAACAATTGCAACAAACAGATTTAATTAAGACCAAGATGTAATTTACTCCCAACAATACATTTCAAAGACTTTAACTTTGTGAAATTCACTATATTTATTTATAAACAGGTAGCACAAGAAAAGGTAATTACTGTGAGCAATTTATAGTAAGCCTCTAACCTCAGGTTCCATTATAATACTGTCAATCTCATCCAAATGAATCCTTTCAGTTATATAATGGCTCTCTCTATATTCTAAGCAATGAGGCAACGGGGGGGAGGGGACTGAGCCATAATGCTAACCTTACTTGTGGGGATTGGATCTACCACATTTGAGAAATATTTAGCCAGGGTAACTGAAAACCACCCACTAAGCAACAAGAAGGTAATATTGAGCAAGATGGAGTAGTCTCTATCCTGGAACAACTCCCAATTCTAAGAGAAGGACAGACAAGGCAATAAATAATTAACTGGTATTAATAAAATGAAATTAGATGACTTATATGACAATACCCAGAGCTAGAAGAACCAAATATTTTCAAGAAATGCATATGGTAGTATTTTAAACCAAAAGAACTGAAGGAAAACAAACATTAGCTTTTATACTGACTTCTTCAGTGGCCCATCAAAATGTTAGAAACTTTATTTAAGTCTGAGTAAGCAACTTATTTTTTAAAAAGTTGTTCCCTTAAGAAAACAAACAGAGAGGAGAACTTACTATAAACCAGGCACTGTTCTAGGTGTGTGTGTTAACATTAACTCACTGAAGCTACACAGTACCCTTATAAAAGAGATGCTGCTATTATCTTTATTTCACAGATGAGAAAGAGGCACAGAGAGCTGAAGTAACTTCTTCAAATTGTCTCAAGACAATTCAGTAAGATAGCTGAACATAAGCAGATCTTGGTCTCTACTTTATACACAATGAAACATAGTTTCTCCATATATGAGCCAAGAAATGTTGTCAGTTTAAAAATTCTACAAGGTTTACTGAACCATTTCAGTTCACATATGTGTGATGTGTGCATGAAACTACACTACAGACAGAGAACAACAAACAGGCAGCTCAACGTGTACTGATACATTTCACTTCTGAGAACTCACCAACGCCTCCCTGGTGAAGGACTGCTTCCACTGTCTCTGACACAATGTGTATGACTCTGGGCACGCTCAGTGGGCAGGACGGAGGGAAGGCTGATGAAAGGCACTCAAAACACACGGGCGTTTGCTTTCTTTTCCCAACTTCTCTAAGAACTTTTATGTCCTACTCCTTCATGGTCCTATGCTTTATTTCCCTCAAACATAAAATAATGAAAGAAAGCTGAGAACAGAATACACCAAAGGATTTTTATTGAAATGTCTTTTCAAAGAAACTACAAAATTCTTTATCATTACCAAAATGATCTGAACCCTACAGAAAACTGACAGAAGTTATATATCACAGTAACTGAAGAAGGTGCTTTAAAATACTTTGTTGATTACTCCAACATATATACACTTGAAGGGGACTACCATAGCTTCCACTTAACTTTAAATACTTCTAGTTCAGCACACACACAGTTATAAGATTTTCCACAGGCGCACAGACTGAACATTCTATACATACAGAGCACACAGTGTGGTTGTCACTTTGGCCACATAAGACCTTTTTAGGAGCCAGTCCATCTTTAATAAATGGCAGTCTAATCCATGTGTGGTTATCCTTCCCTAACATCAGTGTTAAAATATGAATATTTCTGTGATTCTGCCCCATACTTTATTGTTTCTATCTTTATCCTACCAAGGAAATATAACTGGAACAAATGTAGGTTTGTATTGCTAGTTGAATCTCCTATAGACACCCTCATTTAAGTATGGGCTCATCTTTACAGCTGGAGTTTATCATTTAGTAGAGAAGAAAGACAACAAAACAAAACAAAACAAAACAAAACAAAGCAAAACTGCAACTGAGTGAAAAGCTAAAGAATGCTACACAACATATAATGGTAAGGTTGTGACCTAGTCCAGGGATTCAGAGGAAGCATCTCTCTGAAAGGATAACTGTGCTAGGCTGAGGATGGGGAAGAGGCAGAGAATAAAGGTCTTATGGCAGGTTTAAGATCAAGCTGGAGAAGTAAGGCAGAAATTGATTTTGTAAGACCTCAGAAAGGAATTTCATCTTTATGTAAGAACAATGAAAAGCTAATACTGAATGTTAGTCAAGGAAGGGGCAATCAGGTATATTTCTTGAAAACACATGGATCTTGTGGCATCTTTGAGATACATCCAGGAGAGAGAATATCATGTTCCAAGAGCTCTAGAGCTCAGCAGAAAGGTCTGGGTTGGAGATGAAGTATATGATTCATCTGTAATAAGGATCTCTAACTTCCTTCTAACTCTTCCCCATTCTAAAGCTGTCAATCACAACATCTGAAGCCAAAACTCTGTTACAATGTTAGTACATTAATTATCTGCCTAGGTTCCACATCAGATTCTCAATTCTATGAGTATAAGTATCACTTCTACTTTTGTTCCTGTTATATTCCACATGGTTCTGCACACAGTAAAGTGTCAATAAATAATATGGAAGATAATGAACAAAGTAAGATATACTCGATCCTATAAGGACAGAACTACAGAAATAATTTTAAAATGTTAATTTTCACCATAATTTGGAAAATATAATATTCAGAATAAAAGGGCAATATAGATGAACAATAGTTTATATATTAATCATTTTAATTATTCTATTATATATTTATAATATTTTACATATTTACATTTCCCCTTAAGGAAAAGTATCCCCAGGTATGTGCATAATTTAGTAAGTTAAATTAGAAGGAAATACAGGTTGATGTGCAATGAAAACACAATTGTACAATCTGGCACTTCCAACACCTTTATAAAGGACAAAAGAATAAAAACTTTCAATATTAAAAGGAATATACAGCCCTGGCAATGCTTAACAATATTTGCTTATGTACATCATTTCCTAAAGATGTCATCTAAACTATCTATTCGTGGGTATTAACAGGTAGCATTTTGCTTCTCTACTTTACTAGCAACAATATGAAGTATGAAAGTTTCTGAGAGTTACCAAAAGCACTGTAATTAATACTTGCTTAAAAAAATTAGCTATCTATAGTATATATAATGTATATAATATATTCATATATTTTAACCTCCAAGGACAAAATAAGAATTCTCACATTGAGATTAAATTGTAAATTTTACATATAATTGCCTAGTTTTTTTTTCCTTCTGCTTTCTATCACTTTCTCTGACGGAGACAGGATATATCAAGAAACACTATAGTTAGTTTAAAATAATAAAGTTCAAATGATGAAGATCCCACTGAAATACTTCGTTTAAAAAAAGTACTGACAGTTATTTCAATTATACCGTATTCACTTTGGTTTTGTGAGCAAGGAATACTTTCCAAGATAGATACATTTCTGGGTGTACATTTCATTCACTTGTAACTGTGCAGAGGGAACATAAGTCAACAATACCTCAACTAAATCTTCAGGGTATCCAACACTATCCATATATATCTCCAAATACTCTTTTTCATCTTCTAGATAATATTCATATAATATGTATATATATATATAAACTGAAGACTGTTATTGTGTTTTTCTCAAAGTGCACATACTTTTAAATATAGACATGGACTGGGAATTTTAAGTAAATATATTTAAGATTTTGACAGGTTAAACTGATGAGCGACACTAGCCAATTAGTAGTAATTTCTAAATTATATTAAAGAGACATTAAACAGCGGAAAATAAAGGAAAAAGTCATTAGATACATCTGGAAGACTATGGTCTGCCCTTTATTATTATTTTTTTTTTGTATTACAGTTATTTAGTATTCTAAATAGGTCCACAAAAAGCTAAACAACCTCTCAAGCTCTGAAATCATGGCACTGACCTTAGACTTGCTCAGAATGATTTTTAATGCACTCTGTTATTAGTAAAACCTGTTCAAACACATGCCCCATCTGCCAGCACCCCATCTGCAAGAGAGCTGCTCATTCTTGTAGCCGGTACAACTCCTGCCTGCTCCCTTCTCTCCTCTACATACCAGCTGTATGGTAATGAGCACGAGCAGCTGAAAAATACTGCATGATAACAAAGCTAATATAAAACAGCAGAACAACACTTCCCCTCAAGGAAGCAACTGCAGCATGAACATAGCTGATAAGCTATTGAACAGAGGCGGGGGTCTGAACTTTATTTGTGTGTATTTGTGCAAGGCATGTGTGGCAGTGGTGGGGGACAGGGGAGTGTTCACACATGTGAGCATGCTAAAGAGAAGCCAGAGAGCACAGGAAACCAAAGAAAGCTCTAAATGTCTAAGGACTTTTGCTAAAATCTGTGAATCAGTTCCTTAAAGCTTTTATGTCTCAAGCCTTATGTAGTAATTAGTGCCATTTTTACAAGGTAGTTTTCAAAGATATTAACAAGTATATTCCATTTCTTAATTACCAAATTTTAGGACCTTTGGAAAGAAAAAAATATCAGAACTTAAAATCATAATGGAAACTATTTACTAGACATTTTAAGCAAAGAACAAGTGAGTTTATAAATCTACAGCTTTAATTTTTATATATCACTTTTTAAAATTCTAATTTAATGACATTTGAAGCCAACATATTTATTCTAAATATCTGAGACTTTCCAAATAAAATACAAAGATGTTGCATATCATTTTCTTCATTTAGGTAGACATATGGGGTTACTGTTTTACACTGAATGAATCTACGTAATGTAAGAAGAATTAAATCACATTGCGTCTCATGTGCAGTACCTTTCCATTTAGAGAAGATTAACAGTCACTCAGGAAAACTGTTTAAGAAAACTGACTATTCAAAACTGGTGTTACATATTTCCTTTCACAATCTGAAGACAGTACACGTGAAAAAGTTGTAAAAAAAATACTAGATCTAAGTAAAAAAAAAGCATTGCTACTAAATCAAAAGAATTAATTATAATTTTTTAACACACATCTGAAAAGTCTTATGTGGTCTTCATGATAGCAGGCTCTTATCACATAACCATATTTTCTACAAGTTATTTCATTTTGCTTTTACAACAATCCTATGTTGTAAGTACTAGTATTGTCTCCACAGTACAGATGAAGCACCACAAGCAGTATAGTTAAGAACCTATCCAGTCCTATTAGGCTTAGTCATCCATGCTCTTAAGCAAACTACTATTATGATATAAACTCCACAGGGACAAGGATTTGAGTATGTTTTGTTCACTGCTGGACTCTAACTGTCCAAAGCAGTTTTGGATCACAGGAAGTGTTGAACAGAACAAATAAATAGGTAAATAGATAAAGAGATAATTGCTCAGTTATTTTGTTTTAGGTATGTCAGGGGAAAAGCAACATAAATTTTATAATACAGAGTCTAAGAACCTTAATTCTTCTGATATTTTAAAAATAATATTAATTTAAAAATTCTAAAATAAGACTGCTAAGTAATACAAATTTTGCTCTCAAAAATTCAGGACAAACATTCTGAAAGGCTGGTATAGTGCAAAACTGCACTGATCTTAGTATTTTTAATATAAGATCAGTAAATACTGACCTTAGTATTTTTAATATTTTCTTGAATTCATTTATTCTCATTTATTGTCTGACTATAAAAACGTATTATCTTTTAACTAACAACATATTCCTTGAATTCAAATATAAATCAAAGCTTTTATAATATAAATCAAAGCTTTAGTATAACATACATAAGAATCTGAATTGAACTTAATGAAGTACCTACCATAAGCTATCCTTTAAAAAGATAGGTACACTTTCTCAGAGAAGAGCAAACTTTTAACAGTAACATTTAGATTTTAAAAATCTACAAATTCAGGCAAGATTTACAAAGACAGTACTATACTGCCCCTACATGTTCATTTCAGTAGTAACAATGACATTTCAAACTCTCAAGTGCTAATGTAGAGATTTATGTGGATTACTGAAGTCAGTTAAGCTTAAATCGTTGCCACGTGAACTGTCTCCACTCACACATATAAATGTAATTACATATAGAAATAACTAGCAAATTTCAATTTTCACGTTCCAGACTAGTAAAGGAGAAGAAATTTAAGATAAAAGAATTTCACCCAATATGAATCATACATTTCTCCCTCTCAAAATAGATTTTTCCATCATTCCAGGAGGATATTATAAAATATAACCAAAATCAACTAACCACCTAATCATGCTTTGGGGATTCATATTTAACCTTTTCTGTCTGGATTCTTTATGGCTACATTTATTTGAGAAAGGAGGTTCAGTCTAAAAGTCTTAATTTGGTCCTAAGTACATTTCTACAGAATGCAGGCATTGAATCCTCTATAAAATTATGCTTTAACTATTTAGATCAAAATTATTATATCATTTGTATCTACATGCTCTTATGCTTTACCTACACCCTGAGTTGCTACTATCAAAGGGCCACTCTGAAGTATTTTGTCCTATAAAGAAAAACAAATATGGTATGAGCAACACCAATATAATCGGGAGTATGTGTTTGAGAAGTGATGGCTCTTGCCAGGAGAAGTCTGCAATTTGGAATGAACAGAAAAGTCTACAATTTTATGGTTTAATAGCTGTGAAAGATATTCAATATAGAAAAATGAAATTACAAAATGTTTGAAAAATACTGCTAAATAATGTTCTCCCTCTATACCTTAAGTTATATGTCTGTAACTACTTACATAGATACTACCAAAGTCAAAGGAGAAAAATGTTATTAATCTAATACCAGATTTACATTTTAAAAACCCTGCATTTATTATTTTACCTTTCATATTTTAGGAATAAACACTAAATATGCAAATAAAGAGATGGGCTATATTAATAGGTACTTGTTAAAGTAACAGAATTGTAATGTCTAAACACTGACTATACCAAATGTCGTGCTTCTTGTTTATGTCACATTTTTTTAAAAATCCTAGATTATATCTAACATTATTTAACTGGCTTATATGTGAGACATAATTTATTCAGCTTTCTACAGTAAGTCAGAGATAAGGCCAAGAATTCCAATTCTGATCCAGAAATGATTCAGAAAGAAATCACTAAAGGTGCTTGTTAAGATATTAAGGATTATCAAGGAAAATTTTCTTACAAAAGCATAAAAAAATGGAATAAGATAAAAGTACATGCATTATTCCAGAACATAAAAATAATATTCAGTACCAGATACTACCTAGAATTATTTGAAAGCCAGTAGATTATACATGTTGATAAGGTCACCAACATAATCTATCAAATCAGGTAAAGTGTGTCTATGTATGTGTAAGCACATGCATATAGTTATCTTTATATACAGAAATGATCACCAACTGATTTAGACATAAAAGTGTGTAATTTAATTAAGTAGTCTGATCACACCTTGCATATTGACCCAAACTGAACATGGCGCCTCAGGCAGACTTCTCAGGGTTACTAAAATGTTAAGTTACAAAAAGGGTTTTTGTTTTCGTTTTGTCCACTAATATATCCGAAGTGCCTAGAGCTGTGCTTCATTTATGTGGCTGAACTTTTCTTTCCCCATTTAAAGTATAAATTCACCTGCATGTTAATCACTGAAGAAAAATAATAAAGCTCCAGACTATCATTATATGGAGATGCCTATAACCACGTTAAAAAAAATAGATGTCTGTGGAGCATATGTTTTTATAGAATTCAAATATGCAAGTATACAAAGACTTAAGACAAAGCTCAGACTACTCTGACATTACACAGATTGATCCAGTTTTTTTTTTTAATGTGGGTGAAAGCTATAAAACACAAAGGACTGTGGAGTCAGCTCCACAATTTGAGTCAGCTGGGTTCCTATTTTCAGAATTTTATGGATTTTAAAAAGAGAACACTGGTGCATATAGTGTATATCACAGAACACTTCCAATATATTACACATTAATATTTTACAGCAGAACATATGAGAATGCAGATAAATAATGGCATTAGGTTAGGTTTTGCTGTATTTAAAAATTCTAGCTTTCAGAAGTTAGATCTCTGGTCTGTGGACCAGGGACTGTGGATTTGTTTCATAGCTGTTTACTTTGCCAGGAGCTTAGCTCCAAGTTTATTTTTAGTATATTTTTCATCTGCCTTCCATACTACACGCAAGTCTAAATATGCAGTTGGTTTCTACAAAACATAAGCTACAAATTTAAACAGCCTTACCCCGTGTGATACAGAAATTCATAAAACATTTGGATTATTTTCTTCCTATTAGAAAAAGAAATCATGGAAGTTGTCTCCCTATAGTTGAGGTTCATAAACCATCTGCAATATATGCTTCCTGTTCACATTGGACAACCAAGGTGCAGCCCAATATGAAACATCATCTGATGACCAAAAACCAAAGAAATCTGGACATCAGCATTACCAGTGATTAGATACAGAGACTATTACAAATTGTGGAGAAAGTGAGAACCACGTAGTTTAAACCCCAGCATTACACAGCAAAGGTTAATCCCTCAGACACATCAATGCGTCCTCACTTCAGAACAGGGGAGGGCGGAAGCGGCGACCGGGAACCTGACTGCAGTTAGGACCCGGCTGCACCGAGTCCTGGCTGCAAGGCCAGGTCTTAAACCCTCTTATGACTCCTAAAACAATCTCTTTATGAAATAACTTTAGGGATTAGATGAATCTTTTATAAGGAAAGTGTACTGAAGAGCAGCGCCACTCCGCATACCACATTAGACTCTATCACTCTACCTTAATGCCATCAAAACATTATTTATTAGTAAGAGTGTTTTCTGTTTCCTCACAGTACAATCTAAGCTCCATGAAGACAGGGCCTTTGTCTCTCTGGTACTTTTGTAGTGACAGGTACTAGAAAAATCTGCAACTCTGTTTCAGGTGTTCAACACTTTTTGGCTGATACTAATACAGTACTGACAAATCAGTGGCAAGATACAAATGAATAATTTGCAGCAATATAATTAATGTGAAAAGGCAATATGTGAGCCCAACCAGTGATACACAATCCTGCATCAGCTGTCTGGAAAACACTTTTACAGTGACATCAAGGGTACCATAAAGCCTTTCCTTAACCAGTGACACTGGGTGCTGTGTGTCCTCTCGCCTCCCACAATATTTTGTACACAGGTCCACTTAATGCAATTATCTTTTTGTACTAAAATGATTTTGTGTCTTTCCCCTAGAGGCTTAAAGACTGTAAGATGGTGAAAAGATTGTGTTCTTTCATTTATGTACACTCACGAGTATGGGTGCTAATCATTGCTTTATTAATAGCTAATATGGAAAATACAATCTCAGCAAAATTCATTATTTGTATTTTGTTTATTCATCTTTATACATGATACATAATGCTTGGAACATACTTAATAGAAAAAGGCTGATAAAATTTAAAATACAATGTCCCAGTATCTGGTAACAATTATTAACTTTTTTATTGATAAAATAAGTAATGATCACAAAGGACAAGGATGATCTAAAAACGTCTGTATCTTCTAAATTTCAGGGACATGCTCATAAGCAAAAGAAAAGTTTAGGAAGAAACAATTTCACTTCCTCACTCAAAAAACAGGCAAAGAAATAAACAAAACCAGAACCCAATTAAAATACCCCTCCAGATTTGCTCATACTACCAAGCTATTCTTTCTTTTCTTCAAAGTAACATAATATTTTCTTTATTTCTGTAGTTTCTGATATTTTCAAGCCACTGTTTTACAAGAGTACCTGCTGAATGACTATACCGTATGTTTGTTACTCCTTCAGTTTCAAAATCAGTCAGTACTAATTACTTTTAAAATTAAGAGTCAAATGGTGTCTGAGTTTAAATTTAGAAAATGAAATATTTAAAATCACAGCTGCACAGTCACTAAAAAAAAAAATTTAGTAAACAAAAACATGCCATATTCTTACAGTATAAAAACTCTTTCAAGAATTTCCAAGTTTAATGAACACTTTAATAAATCAGTCTTACAAATACTTACACTGTCATTCTCCTGCCTATCAGAGAAAGCATAAAAGATACAAATGATCACTTCTGAATTCTAAGAATTTATAAGCAGAAGGGACAAAATATCTCTACAAAGTTGTCACATAACACCACTGAGCTGTCCAAATATGCCTAAGAGTCAAAGGTAATGGCAGTAAGTAGAGAACACTTCTCTACCCTGGAAAACAACTCCAGCTGAGGTCAGTGCCAGGAGAAGCTTTTACCAAAGAGCTGAGCACAACTGTGAAGTCATGGGAAGGACCTGGAAATTAACTGAAGGATATCAGACTAGGATGGGGCAGGAGAGCACGATGCTGGCATTCAAAACGCCTTATTTTTTGTTCTGTTAAGGAGATAGCCATGTATTTGTATTTAGCTGAGCATTCCCTGAAACAGACACTGAGTTTCAAGCAATTCTTTTAAGACAGCAAACCATTTTAGAAGAGCATACTTAACTGAAACCGTTTTAAATGAGAATTAATTGTGACTAAACTAGAATTCAGTGTAGAGTAAAGGTAAACCTGGAATGGAGCTAATTGGCAAGCTATGACAGAATGTTAAACTAAGTAATGGTGCTATAAGAAATAGGCAAGCATTTCTGGCAGCTGCTCCTGCTAGCGTGAGAAGTACTCCTGTAGTACAGATTATTAATAGCATTATACTTTGGGAAAGGCTGTCATTTAAACTGTAAAATTATCTCACTAAAATTTGAAAATGTAAACGTATAATCTATAGTGATAAACTAGACAGCTATAAGACTAAGTAATAAAAAGAATGTTCCAAATAAATAATAATTATAAACTCAAACATGGGCCATCATTTAGACTAAAACCACAGATCATAGTTTTTAAGATCATGAGAGGGGATGGGAGGTGGCTCAGTCATAAAGGGCTTGCCTAGCATGCATGAAGCCCTGGGTTCAATTGCCAGCCCCAGAAAAACAAACCATCAAAAGAGCAGGAGAAAATTCACTTGAAAATAATATAGGTGATACATGTATGGCAAATATTATTGTCCAAAAGAATAAAAATAAGATCATCAACAAAAATTATTGATCTATAATTTTTGATCTTGTATTTCTACGTTTTTCACCATGTCTTATGTATAAGAAATATCATTATTTTCTCAAAATGAAAAGGAGTTTATTTGATGGAAAGTCTATAATAAACAT
This sequence comes from Hydrochoerus hydrochaeris, assembly GCA_004027455.1. Lineage (NCBI taxonomy): Eukaryota > Metazoa > Chordata > Mammalia > Rodentia > Hydrochaeridae > Hydrochoerus > Hydrochoerus hydrochaeris. Next base: position 43,581 of record PVLA01006862.1, on the reverse strand, counting down.
AAAGTACATAGATACAGTATTAACTAAAGTCCACAAAATGTTGCCATGGTGGGAATAAAATTGCTTACAGTATGATTTGTCTTTAATAAATTAGAAGGCCCTCATGTTGTCTCCTAAATGGTATAATTTTTCTGCAGAATTATTCAATAGTTGTCAGGAATCTAAAAAAAGTCACACCATTTTGTTTAGTAATTCTATTTCTGTAAATCTGTGCATAGTAGTGTAATTAGATTTATGTATAAAAATATTCAAAGCAGGTCATACTACTCAAAAAATTAACAGTACTAGAAAAATTAAGGTACAGTCATGTTAGATTATACACTGTAGGTGGTGTGTAAGATTTTGAACATTTGAGAGTCATGGGTAAATATTACCAGTATATGAAAGATGGATTAAAGTGACAATTTTGTTTAAAAAAAATCAAATGCTTAAAAACTGTACATTTTTGATAAGAAAAATATTTTTTGGTTTTATATTTTGAGCTTTTTTTTTTTTTTTTTTTTTGTCTTTTTTGAGACAGGGTCTCACTATGTAGTTCAGGCTGGCCTTGAGCGCACTCTGTGGCCCAGGCTGGTCTCAAACTTGCAACAATCCTCCTGCCTCCCGAGTGCTGGGATTACAGGCATTAACCACCACACCTGGCTCGCATGTCCTATTTTTATAAAGAGAAGTATAAGGTACTAAATATCTTGAGAAAAAGCTCACTATTTATCCACTTAACTCAGAATTTAGGGGAGAATACATTACTAAATTTAGGGGTGGGTAATGACTCCTAAATTTGCTTTGCCAACAGGGCTTTCAACAGTTTGCATTCGGGGTACACACAAAATCTTCATACAAATGAAAATTTTATTGTGAAATAATTGATGATGTTCCTTTCTGAAATGAAAGCAATATAACTGACAATTATGGCAGACCTTGAAACATTCTATATAACAGATTGGTCAGTAACCTAAAAGAGTGTGAATAGAATATAATTATGTAAAGCTTACACTAACTGAAAACTACATACACAAAAACAACACATAATTTTATCCCTGAATGACAAAATTAAAATGTGATACAAGCCTGTCTGTTATCAACAACTCAACAAGAAAAACCTTGAACACAACATAGTACTGCTAAGAGTGGTGCTACGCTGTTTTGTTGCACCGACTGAATGAAAATGGTACTGCACTACATGTTGAAGATAATTCGTCAACTGTCCTGTTCTTGACTGTTCTCTGCCAAGGACAAAAACTGAAGTATCATCCCTCGGCTTATAAAAAGCCAAAGAAAAGCAAGAATAAGAATACTTCCAGTTTTTTATGATTGATTTCATTATATACTATGCAGGATGACTTCTAAAGGGAAAAATCTTGAAAGAGATTATGCAAAAAATTCTATATTTATATATTTGCAGATTAACCGTTAGAAACTCTGAATCCTTTTCCTCATACTGCCTGCCAACAGTGATAGGCTTCTCTACCTTTCCTCCAAAATAATACAATAACAATTGAAAGTAGCAGCTGCAAAGTGTTAAGCTCATAAGAAAAAATGTATACAAGTCACAAAACATAGAGAAAGAATTACTAGTACCTACAGGACCCACAGATTAAGAGTCAACTTTGCTATTTACCAAGAAAACTGGGAGAATTAACTTATTTGAGCCTCGGTTTTCTTATTTACTGAATGGAGATAACATAACTTACAGTATTTTAATGATTAAATGAATTAATTTGTTAATGTTAGAACAGCGCCTATGATATATGCTAGGTTCTTTTTTAAATAATAGCAACTGTTAATAGGATTACTAAGCTAATATACGTACTGCTAATAAAAAGCAGTATGTTAAGATTACAGTTATTAGAAGTACAAAATTCTTCACCACATTACTACTAAACTTGAGAAAAGTATAATTTTCAAAGGAATGAATCTTGTGCATATAACTGTGCTTATATGTAAGTTTCAGGGTTACTAAAACTTAAAAGCCATTCAGTAACCCTGAAACTTACATATAAGCACAGTTATATGCACAAGATTTATTGTAGTATTGTTACATTAGTAAAAATCTATTTTCAATGTTTTTGTAAGTAAAATTTTACTAAAACACAGCCATGTCCATTCATTTAGGAGCAGTCTATGGCTTTCTGAGCTTTGTAGTTTTAACATGGTCTACAGAGTAGTCTTACATGGTCTACAGAGCCCAAATACTAGCCCTTTACAGAAAAGATTTGTGGACCCCGATTCTAAGTTACCCCAAATTATGACAATAAATAGAAAGGATACTGACATTTTTTCAAATGACATACAAATATTTTTTAAATTTTAAGGAAAATAATTTTAAATGTGGTATTTGGGCAAGAACTTGATATAGAATATAATCATCACAAAAGTGTTTTCGACTAGCAGAGATCCCAGTTACGTGTTTCCCTAGTGCCTGAGCTCCTGGGTTTCAGACACACAAGTCCATGTGCCATAACCACACCCTGTCCTTTCCATCAAAACTGTGCCCTGTTCTCAGTCTTCATGTTGCTAATACCAGTGCCACACACCCAGCAAAATGAGGCACTCTAAAAGCAGTATTTGTTTGTAAACTTGCACAGTCAACCAGATATGGTAAAAAGTCCTATATGCCATTTGGAGGTTTCTACCAAGGCAATATCTTTAAGAGAATATTCTAAAACCAGTTCTGGTGGCAATGGCCTACAATTCCAGCACTCTGGAAGGAGGTAGGCAGGAACATCACAAGTCTGAGCCTAGTCTCAAAATAAGACCCAGTCTCAAAATAAAAGATTAAAAATGGGCTGGGAGTATAGCTCAGTGCGAAGTCCTGGGTTCAATCCCCAATGGGGTGTGGGGTGGGGGAAGGAATGAATGAAAATTCTAAATGCTTAAAAGTGCTCCAAACTAAAACCAAATGAGTGAAGGAATATTTAAGTATTAAAAGTGTTTTTTCTATCAATATTCTATTACCAATTGCAAGATGTATCACCTTCTCTTTTATTACTAAAAGAAAATGTGTTGCCAGAGGCATGACGTTCAGTCAACATGTGTCTCTATTTCAGGTAGGGTGAAAATGTGGAATACAATGCACCTTACAATTTAAGACACAGTGCTAACATATTAGAAGGTATTCCAATTTCAAAGGAAAAAATAACTTCTCAATTACTGATACAGGTTAAATAAGTCCTGCAAATTTTCTCTTCCTATAAAGATGAGGGGTTCCCCTCTTCTTAGTTAAGTTACATTCTCAGGTTTACTCAGCATTAATAATCACCTGTAGCACTTCCTTTTAACAAGGATTCCAACTGGTATTAGTGATCAGGAAGACTGAACAAATATGAATAAAGTATGAGGCTCTCAACACTAATACATTTTCATTTAACAGTAACTGATTAATAGCTAGATTTCTATTTACTACTGTTACATTCAATCGAAAGTTAACATTTTTCAGATCAGATCTTAAAAAACGTATATAATAATAAATCGGACTACCAGAAGAAATATTATACCTAACAAGTATAATATTTCTGAAACTTTGAAGAGATTAGTTGTAGCTATTATTTTAAGGTGTGTTCACTTTTAAATTACTTTAGAGAAGCGGAACATACCGTATCTCAGGTGGAGCTATGTAAGCTATCAGGCACAAATATAATCACCTGACAAAAATATATTTTAATGTGTCTATCATAAACTTTACCAAGGGAAAGTTAGTAACAAAGAGGCAAATTGTTTAAGTAATAAAGAGAAAGTAAAGCTATCTAAATACTAGTTGTAAAACAGAGGCAGGATGTACTTTTGTAATCACTCTAACATTCACTTCTAGTAAAGTCAATGAGTTATGCAATAGCAAGTTACTGGCAGAGAAAAATGAGTGTGCTCTGTTTTTTGAATTTTAAGATCTTCTGTTTTCTAGTATGAATTTTCTTCTCAGATTTAGTTCTTTGCTGTTATTACAAGGCTTCAATTCAGTGTAACATAGTAACCTAGAAAAGTCAAATTGAATAGTAACCCTACAAAGCCCTCAGGGAAAGGTTTGAGGTTCTCTATTAATTTATCTTAAATAATCTTCTTCTATGTCTTTTAAACTTAATGTGCATGTTAGAAGGCAGAGGTAGAAAATGTGTACAGTGACATTACAAAGTAATCTCCCTCATACTGTACTTAACTTTACTGGAAATATACTCAACAATAGTACAAAATTAACTTTATATCTGAACAGAATTTCACATTTATTTTCCTCAATTTTGAAGTTTATTAGTATTGGTATTTTCATTTATAGCTGTATTAAAATAAATTAGCCTATTAATGATTTTAAAGCTATTAGAGGCATATGCATAAAATGCTTAAATCAGAGTAGTGACCTCATTCACCAAAAACTGTAAAACTGACAGGTGAAAGAAGACAAAATAAAAGAAACACTTTCTTGAAGACATAGTAAAGAAGAAACAAGAGGGCAGTAGGGAGGTTCGTGCTCGAGTTTCAGAGTTTAAACTGTATTACATTTTAACTACATTCACATGCTTTCCAACATGGCTGCCACTTTCTGGAATAGTAGAAACAACTTGAAAGGAACTAATTAAAAATCTTTTTTACAAAGACTATGTAAGTTCCACTACAAAGAAGAATCTCTTTATATAAAGGAAAACAATATTTTTGCCACAGTTAAAGAGTTATTCTACCTAACAAAATATTTCCTGTTTAGTTAAAAAACAAAAACCCACTAACAATATAGATTACACACACTCAAATAAAAAAAAACCATGTTTGTGTGTGTGTGTGTGTGTGTTGGCTCCATGCGTTCATGACATAAACATTTTAGATCTAAAAATGTATCACTTTAGTAAATAATCAAAACTGGCAATACCAAGTAGCTCACAAAATACAATCAATTGCTAATACTAACAGCTTCAAAATTTGAAAGGAGAGAAAAAATAATGCCATCCTGAAAGACATCCAAGAGACCATAACTAGATTATACATTAGCACACATTCTACAAAACGTTTGTTCAGGATGGTCTTCTATATATAACTGTATCGTAACTGCCACACAATTGTTAACATGCTATTTTTATTTTATATAACAGCAAAAAGTCAGGTCTCTATTTTCAATTTAAGAAAAAGTAATTTGAAAATCATCCACTTTAAAGGGTCAAATAGGCCTAAGGACCCAGAATGCTGTTTAACTGAGCTAAATGCTGTATTTTCCATGTTTAAGCAGAATACCATGAAAAATCACAGCTACAAATTTTGGCCTTTAATACTGTTAGTATTATTTCAAACTGTTTATTTTTCATACCTACCAATTTTAAATAAGTTTATAAAATTCTAATCTCATGAAAAAAAGGAGATTAAAAGGTAGACTGGGTATGTAATCCTGCCCTCTAGGCTTCAAAGCATATTATAAAGCTATTGTTTATGTAAGTTTTCACTGCCTATACAATGCATTATTTGTCTTAGTTATAAATATCAATTGAAATCTAAACTATTTCTTCAGTAAACAACGCAGAGGCATGTCATTTAAATAAATATTCACATTTTTCAAATGTGTAAGACTTACCCGTCTTCGACAAAAGGGGAGGCCTTGGGCAATGATGCTAATGCTAAATATCTTCATCACAGTTTGATGTGGTAGAGGCTCTTTTGCACTTTTAAGATCAACAGGAACCAAGCCATGGTTTAGAGTAGCTTTTCCTGGTTTTGACATTTTAAAACTCCTCTTGGTTGATGAATACTGTCTACATGTAATATAGGCACATTACTAAAAACTCTACCCACAAATTAAACACACATATATATTTTTAAACGATAATTTTAAAAAGCTGAGAACCCAAGGCCTGCTGCTTTTGTCTTTCAACCTTCTCCTACCAAATGTCCTGACCTGTCTGAGCTTGGTGAAGTGCAAACTCTCCTAGAATAGCCAGGAATTATAAACTACTGAAGTGAAAGCTCCTGCTGCCGCCAGTCAAACAGCTGGTGAACCTCCCCTACAGTCAGTAAAGCAAATGTGACCAAGGCAGGGCTGCGATCCAGGGTCGTTTTAATATTTCTCTTCATGCAAAACAAACAAAACAAAACAAAACAAAAGACTTACCATTGTATCACCTCTGTATATCTTATTAAGTTAACATTAATGCTTTAGGAACGCTTTGGATTCTATCTGAAATTTAAGGAGAGTGTTTCTGCACAGTGAAAAATACATATTTATCTGTTCTATCTTAACTATATTAAAGTGAGCATTATTTTCAAGTGTTTATCTTGATGGTGCTCTAACATGCTATTTTTTATCTCACACTCATTAAGATAGTAAACACACTCTAGCTCTATTAATAACTTCATATTAATCTTCTTCCTAGAAATTTTGTGAACTTAATTCAATCGTAATTTTGAAAACCTCATAGATTCTGCTTGAAAATATTAAACAGTCATGTGATTGATTAAAGATAAGCACAAAAAGCTGTTTATAAAGTTGTCTATGCTGGCAAGTAATCATTTTCATGTCACTTAATGACAGGGATAAGAATCACAGAATGTACTGACTAAACTAGTCTTATGTCACTAGCTGATAAGGTCTTCTGGTACCACCTTCACACAAGCAGCATTTTATCTCTGAAATATCATCAGTTCATGACTCTGCAATAAAACGGGTGTAACTAGCCAGCCCAATGCAAAGCCCTGGTGACTAATTTCTGCAACATAACATAGTTAAAGTTTCCTAAAACACAAGAGAAGGAATCTGGCATATCACTGACTGTTCAAGGACAAAATCTGGAGGTAAAGGCTCTCTTTAATGTGGCTCCAACAAATTTTTCCCACATTATTTCGAATACTTCCCTAAAGTAACCTCTTATACCAGTGTTAATTTTTATACTACCTTCTACATTCAAGCCCATGAAGTAGATTATTAAAGTCAAGAAAAAAGCTTGATGTGAAAATGGATGGTCCTAATACAAGAAAATAAATTGGACTATCCTTTCACAATGTTTACTTAACCTACTTTGTTCTACCATTTACTTTTTTTTTTTTCCTTCCAATAGCTGACCTTTCCTTCCAACAGCTTTTATTTGCCTTAATTCCCTTTTTTTTTTTTTTAAACTTTGGGGAAATCATCATTACTAAATATAAAATGGGCTACACAGAAGCCAACTTACATACAAGAAATATTTTCAGTCTTTCCCTGACAGCATGCTCTTAAGAGTAAACCTTTTTTACGGGTCACAATTGAAAACACAGAAATGCAAAATCAAGCACAAATGTTATATTTTTATAGTGATGCCAAAGTCAGTCTTTCCAAAGAAGATAAACACATGGTCAATAAGCAATTGAAAGAGATGTTCAGTATCACTAATTATTAGGGAAATGCAAATCACAACCACAACTAACTACCACTTTATATTCATTAGGATAGAATAGCTATTTCTTAAAAAAAGAAAAGAAGGAAAGATCTTCTTCCAAGATAAAAACAAGTGCTTGCAAAGGTATGGGAAATTGGAAGCTTTGAGCATCACTTATGTTAATGTAAAATGAAAACAGAAGAATAACAGCTCCTCAAGAAGTTAAACACTGAATTAGCATGTGATACAGCAGTTCTACTTTTAGATATACAGTATACCCAAAAGAATTAAAACCAGGGACTTCAATCCCTGCAGAGGATAGCTGTACAACCATGCTCAAACAACATTATTAAATGAACATTGATTGATGTAAGGTTAAATAAAGGACACTGTGGAATATAACTTAGCCTTTAAAAAAAAGGAACAGCGACCACATTACAACATGGATAAATTAACCTCGAAGGCATTTCACTAAGTAAACTAATTCAGTGAATAAGAGGATAAACACTTCATGATTCCACTTAAATGAGATACTTAGAATAAACTTGGAAATAAAGTAGAAGGGTGGCTGCCAAGGAGCAGGGAAAAGGAAACAAAGGAGTCAGTATTAAAGAGGTACTGAGTTTCAATCAGAGAAAAAAAATGAAAAAATTCTGGTGAGACAAAGTAATAACACTTGGACAATACCACATCAGTGCACTTAAGTGCCACTGAACTGTACACTTAAAAATAGTTAAAATGTTAGATTTTATCTCAGAGATGTCCAACCACAATTTAAAAAAAGTTTAAAAATAAATGAGAATAGAACCATCATCACCAAAAAGTCCCCACAGAGACCTAGGGTTAGGAAAGAGGAGAGACCATGAGGCGGCTGGGAATCTGTAAATTCAGAAGACAGGAAGGAAGTGAGACTGACGTTACAGTGACCGTGTCTGCACCCTGCCAGCCTGTGACCACTCATCAGCATAACTGTCCCAGCCTCACGCTAGTCTCAGGATTTCCTCTGATGCTCACTTTATTTCCCAATACAAGATTAATATTTTTGTTTGTGTAATATAACCTTCAGTCATGTCATCTCTTCCATTTAAGAATCTCTTTCCTCTTCATTATCAGCTATCACTGTCTACTTTGTTAATATTGCAATATAGTTTTACATACATCAAGATTCTTTACTCTCAAAAAAAAAAAAAACTGCTTTCCCTTTGTTCTCCCTCCTGCCTTCTCTCTTGCACAGGGCTAGGGATGGAATCCAGGGCCTCGGACACACTTAGAAAGTACTACACCACTAAGCTATAACCCTAGCCTGCGGCGATAACCTTGTAGATCAAAGCATTAATTAACTTCCCTCCAAACTCCTCTTTTTGAACCACAAAGACATAGTTTAAATTATATGATACTCTAATGCTAAAAAACAGAATTACTACATTCTGTAACTTTAAAATTCATTTACATAAAAAGAAGAAATCACACCAGATATGAGGGAACAAACACATCAGAATCCCAGCACTCTAGGAGGCTGAGGCAGGAGGATCAAAAGTCCTAACCCAGTCCAAGCAACTCAGGAACTTAGAAGGTCCTGGGCTAAATCCGCAATATCACCACTCTAAAAAAAAAAATCAACTACAACCTTAATTTCACTTCATCCCATAGTTAAGGGAGATAACATGCAGACGCATGCGTGCGTGTGTGTGTGTGTGTGTGTGTGTATGTGTGTGTGTGTGTGTGTGTGCGTATTTTTACTTTTAAGTATAAAAATCTCAGAATTTAAGGTCAGATGTATTTACATGCAGCTATTTTAAAGATAGGGCAGACCTCTAATCTCCTGAAAGAGATCTCTAGTTAGAGATCTGTTCCTATAGGGGAAGAGAGACTTGAATGGAAAAGAACTTGGACTGGGAAAATTAACACCAACAGCTTTCATTCCTCCGTTTACAGTATGAAACAAAACTTTCCAATTTCATTTTTACAATTATAAGAGAAAGTGGAGTGAAAACGAAGGTTATGTTTTATACTAGATACCAACTGATGATACTCTTAATTCAACTTTTTAAAATTGGTAAATAGCTGCCCTCAACTGGATCACACAGGGCATTACAACTCCAGTAAACCCAGCACTAAGGTAAGTATGTATCTGTTACAATGCATTTTTGTAAAAAAGAGGCAATTTTAGTGATGGTATAAAGTGAGTACCAACTCTAAAATGTATGTACTACATTGTGATGAGAATGTATTTCATCAGATGAAATGTATTTCATCTTTTTTGGAGAACTCAAGAAACTACTTCTAAAGCAAACCTTCAATACAGAAAACTCCAGTCACTGAGAGAAATATGACAGGGTACACAAGAAGTCCAATTGTTAATACTAAACATTAATATATTACATTTCAATCTACTTTTTAAAATAGTTAAAATACATATGCCTAATCATAATCTCTACTATCACCTCTCCCCCACTCCCAAACTGAGACTGTTAAAAACAGACCAGTACTTTTTAATTCCACAAATATTAAAGGAGGCTCTACCCAGTATGACTTTAGTCCCTCTGTGCTTGCATTTCTCCTAAACAGCATCCACCTCACATGACTGTGTTGGGGAATGAGTTAGTATTAGCATACAGAATAATGTCACAGTCCATCACTGTCCATTTGATACTGTTCAACTGTCATTATCATTAGTACTGATTAAAAAATCATCTATAGTTTTGTACATTACATTTTTATTTCTAAAATCACTAGGAAAGCAAGCAGAGATTCTAAAATTCACCTATAATAAAGTGGGAGTAAAGTGTTTTAAAACATAGTATCTACACAGTTCAGAAAGATATTCACTAATTCTATCAAAATTTTCACCAAAAAATGAAGCTGTAATATCTCAGTTGTGGTGTCTTCACATTTTAAGATTCCAGTTCTCAAGCATCATCCAGGAAGAGTTCAACAATAGAGAACTTGTCATACAGAGAAGGTCCCTATAGAAGATCATTTGTTTTGCAGTTATCGCTTTCTGATTTTCTTTCATTTGAAAGTTTGCATTGGCAAAAACTATGATATGCAAATATTACTTGTAACAAAATGTCATCAATATGGCATTTGGATTGCAGACTCCAATTCTCCTGTAACAACAAAATACAGGTACAACAATTATTTTGGGTTTCCACCTCCTTCATTATCATACACAAGGCTTGGGTTTAACCGCACTGACAAAAAGGCATAGCCAATAAGCAGCAAAGAGTTCCCATAAACTACAGTATTCCTCAGTCAGCCAGCTAAAACTTAAACAACTTGGAAGACATGACCCTTTGCGTGGAGAAAATTCTCACTAGATTGCCCAAGCCAGCCAAAAATTTCTGTGTCCAACCAGTTCTACTTCAGTCTTCCAAACAAGTGGGACTACAACACCACACACCCTGCTCTAATATCAAGAGTTTTCAGTCTCATCTCAAAACTTGTGTGCCATTTAAATCTAATGTTGTTCACTGAGTCTGTGAATTTAAACATGTGATTTACTCTTGTAGAAAAAGAAAATAACAGATGCTAAAAATTACACCAACACAGTAATGGAGTGTAGACAAAATCAAAATCTATATACATCCTTTTGACAGAGAACGTGGAATCATCATTGCTTCAAGTGTAAAAAAGTAAATATAATTAGACACAGCATGAAAGAAAAATTTATGTGGTATATATTTAAAATTTTTAGTATTCATAAAAGAGGAAGATGAAAGAACAAGAATGTTTTATAGAAGTTAAAAATCATTTAGAACAATTCCTCAGAAGTTCTAAAATATATTTACACACTTAAGAGTACTCACTAAGATGATAACTCCTAGTTACAATATTACTGGGAAATCACAGTCATGTGATTATTTAATGGCTCACAATATATTATTGTACTTGCCTGCTAATTTTCTTTATCTGGGCATCAAGGATAGGCTCTAACTAAAGAGAAATTAGTTTTGGTTTGAAACAGCACATAAAATATACACCTATATAAACATATATAATTACAATATAAGTTAAATATATAAAACTGTAATTGGATTTTCACAAATAAAACCACTGCACATATATATGTGCATACATCTAAATATAGTATTTTCAAAGTAAAAATGCTAGAATACATTAAGTATCCTATCGGCTTTGATTTATGTGATCAAGATGTCAATGCTGGACATTTAGGCTATATCAGATTCTGCCAGAAACTTCCAATTATTTAGAAATTATTGTTTAAAAATAAGTTATAAATAAAAAGTAAAATACAAAACACCAAATAAAGCAAATCCTTAAAAATAACCAATAACAACCATTAAAGGTGACAAAACTAATCCATAGTATACATCAGAATCTATAAGATTCTATAAAATTTACAAAAAATCCCACTTCACCACTTAATAATTTATTTATAACTATATTATTCTTTGACTAAACTATTGACACGACCAAGTTTCAGCCCAACTGCCTGGAGCTGGCGCCCTAGGTAGTAAATTCATTGGTGTAGAAAATATACTGGGTGAATTTTAAATTATAGCTGCTAGCTGGCAATCACCTCAGAGTGCAGATTTCTATTCCGAGAAGGCTGGACCAGAAGACTGAAAATGAACCACTGTAGGCTCTAAGAGCATATGGAAGGCACTGGGCGTGTGCATAGCTCAGTGCTAGAGGTAAGCATGAGTGAGACCTTGGGTTCCATCCCCAGCATCAGGAGGAAAACATCAAAAACAGAATCAGAAGCAGGATAAAGTTCCAACAGTAGCAGGTATACATTCAGCTTTCCTGGAATGTGCTGGGCTGTCAGTCTGATATGCATTCCTTTATTACTATATAGCTGTGGTAAAGTTACAGTCTTTCAAAATACATCCAAATAAAATTCACTGCTCTGACGTTATTATATATACCTTCTAGAACCAGGCATTTATACATGTGTTGTACAAGCATATTTATGTTGTATAATAAGAAAATATTTTATTGGAAAAGTTACAAGCATAATGATTTTTTAAAAGCCTGATTAAAAGATGAAATTCCAGAAAAAAAATCATTGGCGTTTTTCTGATTCCATATTATACTATAATAATCTGCATATTTTTGTTTTCCTTTCCTACCTACCCTAGTGGTCTAGACAGTGACATACAAAACACATCTGATTTTTTTTTTTAAATAAGCATGCTTTGGATTTTAATTTTATATTTGTGCCTAAAAATTTCAATTATTAAAGAATTAAAATCATTAGTTAACTTTAAGGTGATACTTTTCCTCATTACTTCATTAGACATTTAAAAAATATCTAAGCTAAAACAAAAATTCAACTAGTACATTAAATTCTGCTAAGTATTTCAGAAATGTCCAGTATGATGTCCTCAATGAGTACAACATAATTTACCTCATGATTCAGTTTAACTTGTATGTCCGTGGTGGGTTACCCCAGCTGTTAACTGGCCTTCTACAGCTGCTCACCAAGAATTTAGCTGATGATTATTATAGTTACACCTTTAAGTCAAGTATGACAAAAATGACATAGATATTACAGGTATTTCAGTCATGCAAAAACTTCAAGTGATGATGGAGTGACTTAAAGTGACTTAATTTTCCACAATTTTCAAAATATTTAAGTGTAAAAAAGACCAAAAAAACTTACAAATTTTACGGTCTATCATTTATATTACTTTTATGAACAACTTTTCATTTGAAATAAATTGAATATTACTTATCAATCATTTACTTCCCTTGTACAAATTCCAAAGATTGTTGCATGCCAGGGAGTTATAAATGACCTAACACTAGTAACTCTAAAAGACAAGTTAATACAGTTAACTATAAATAATGTAGATGATATTGTTGTATGGCTTTTAAAACCAAACTAATGCAAGAAGCTCACCAATTTGATACATTATAAGGGTTTCTCCTATAAAAAATAACAAGCTAAATTTATAGAATGTAAAATATCTGGCAAAGCCAAGACAATTTTTAAAAGTAATACAGTAAAGAGGGCTAAGATAACAATACTAATTTTCTGAAGGATTTATAAATAAAAATGAATTGTTTTGAGCAAGGCAAGCATACCACCACAACCTGAGACATGCTATGAAAGCATGTTCAGTTTACTGCCAGAAAGTAATTCTGCAAAGAATTTAAATACAGGATTATTTACCCTAAATACAGAAAATAAGAGCAGAATGGTGCAAAAAAACATTTATGGGTCTCATTCCTGGATGTGCTGATAGTTACGACCATTGGTCTCAAAATTATATATTCGACAAAATACTCTCTCATAAGCGTAATTAAATTTTTGGCTCAAGTCTAAAACGTCATTCTTTCCAAGTAAAACAATAAATGGCTATCGAGAATGATTAAAAACAAAGAAAACTCAATCTCTACAATTTTTGAATATCCCTGAAACATCTTGGGAGAGAAAGAGGAAGAGGACTATAGATGCTGGTCTCAAGACTCTCAAGCGATAAACAGATAATGAACAGAAAGGTTAGTCACAGGTCCTAAAAAATATATGTTTTATTTCAGTTTGAGACAATGGGGAGAAGATAACACTGTCAGGGTTCCTAGTAGTGCTTTACTTCACTTAGTTATCAGGAAAAGACTGTGAGGTCTCATTATCTTATTATTTATAGATAAAAGGTTTAAATTTTTTTTTCCAAGGGAATACAAATGCCAGGCAATAATGAGACTATAACTCTGATAGATTTAATTCCTAAACTTATCATTCCCAAAAAAAATATCCATTCTATTCTACAGAATGCTAAATCCTAACTTAGTTATAAGTGATTTATGTTACTTTCTAACTCAGGTGTTTGAAGAGTCACTTATTTCTGCTTCAGATGCATAAACTTTGCCAGAAAACTGAGTTCTAGGAAACTGAAAGAGTATTACAGAGCACATTCATGCATTACATATATGTATAGAATCTGTTTTAATATGTCTTTTATCATGAAGTCCCAAAACAGGAAACAGGGTATTAAAAGCAAAGATAGTAAACGATCCTAGAGCAAACTGTGTTCTCAAAGCCAGCCACAGTGTCTTCTATCTTGTATGTTGTTCGTACAATGTGACCCTGACACTTCTCCCATTTGTGGAGACCAATCCTCTTCCTTAAAAACCTACCTAGACTTTTCTGTCTATTTCAAATACTAGAGAAGAAGAAAATAAGGCTGACTTTCTGCCTCACTTGCTGAAACACTTTTGCCATAGCCCTGATGTGCAGTCTAAATAGTCTGATAGCTCTGAGGTCACTAAGCCTAGAAGTTGGAACTAACCCAGGAAAAAGATTACAGATGGAGAAGTCCAAGACTATATGAAAAGAAAAAAAGACTCCTGGTCAACCTGCATATGTCCCAGACCAGTGATGACGAACCTATGGTACATGTGCTACAGGTAGCTCTTTGATATCACTGAAAGCTCTGGTAGGTTCACCATCACTGCTCTAGCCCCCTGCTCTTTCACCTACAGCTACACTTTGCAGCCCTGATTCTCCAGGGCCCCTGTGAGCATTCCCAGCCTACAGTAACAAGAAATAATAAAGTCATTTTACTTTGTTACAATCCACAAATTGGGTGTTTTGCTACACAGGAACAGGTAATGAAACAGAGAGCAAAACAAGGAACAGGGGTCTGTGTACCAGGAAAGCCATCACAGTGGAGTGTGAAAGGCGGAGAGGCTATTTTGAGGGTGGAAAAACTATGATGGTAATTTCCCACCTTGCTACCTGTACAATAAAACTCAAAAAGAAAAAAGTTAAACACTTGGGCTTGAATTTATATTCAAACCAGTTTGACATGAAACAAAACAAAACAAAAATCAACCCACCTTTAAACTTCCTACAACCATGGTTTTGTCTTTATTTCATATAAACCTAAATGAGTAAGCAGGTAAAATGAAGAAAAAAAATAGGTAAGGCTTAAGACCCTGAAAGTCCATTTAAAAGGAGCAATTGATTTTTGCCATTTTGGTACATGAGCTCAGTAAAGACAGACATTCCTGTTTCTGGGGAGGGAGAAATCAACATTCTTTTCTTCTTCTTTTTAAGAGAAGAATATATTTATTGAGAGAAAGAAAGCTTCTAACAGAGACAGAAGGGGTCCTGAGCAAGTTACCTGAAATCCGTATTGTTGTATATAAACTTTCCAGATTTTTAAATGTTAACAACAAATTTAAATGAGGTTTAAAAAATATTAGATGAGTATTGGACATTGTGGCGCACACCTGTAACGCCAGCACTTAGGAGGCTGAGGTAGGAGGATTGCTGTGAGTTCCAGGCCAACGTGGGTGACATAGTGAGTTCAAGGTCAGCCTAAACTGCATCGAGAAACCCTATCTCAAAACAACCCCCCCCCCAAAAAAAAAAGAGCTAAGGATTTACGGTCTCTGTTCTGTTACCTTTGGAGCGAAGAAGCATAAAAATATAATACAAATGAAATGAAAGATTGCTAACATCTAACAGGTAGAGAATAGTAACCTTTCTTAAAGTTGTAATTACCTTTTCTATACCAGGTTAATAGAATAAAATAAGAACAAGAAATAAATCCCCAAACAGAAATTACTTGTAGGTGATAAATACTACTGATGTACCTAAGCATATTTACATTTTTCATTCATTAAACTCTAAGAAAGATGGCATCATAGTGGTGAGGTACAAAGAACTCATTCCAGAACATTAAATTACCATGCACCCATAGCACAAGAGCAACACTCGTACCTCCCCAGTTCACACTCCCAGCTCTCCTCTGCACTGGGAAACTGTCAGACACTAACAGCACAGAGACACAAGAAAGTAAAGATTGACATTGAGAGCACAGTATTTCCTAAAAGCAACTGCTGTTTCAAAAGCAGAGAAGCCACCTTTGATGGCATCCAGAAATAATACCTGACAGAAGGATAAGGCACATTTGAATTAAGTAAGGCAGAGGGCACTTCAAAAAATCTACACATCATTTTTAACCCTAGGGATTGATGAAAACAATATCATTCTTCTATGTACATTTCAGTTAATGAGAGGTTAAAGTCTTGAATACAATACACCCCTAACAATAATACTACTAGGTGAAATCAAGTTAATAATCTATGCCAGATACAGTTAATAATCACACCAACAATTTACAAACGTGTTCTCTAAAGAGATAATTTAAACTTTCCTAAAACTACTACTTCATTCATTCACAGCCATCCCTTTACTGCAAAAAATGTAGGTATTTTCTCTTATATCAAGCAGTAATAATACAATTGCTACAGACATGCCAAAGAGGACATTCATTTACTCCAGCTCACTCAGTTCAAAAACACCTCAGTGTCATTACGGAACAGGACTTGCATTCTCATTCTGAATGTTTTCATGTGATGATGCAAAGCCCCAAGAGTATCAAATTTTCTTTTGCAAATTTCTCCTAGGTTCAGCATTAACAATCAATTACAGAAAAATATGTCAGGACCCAGAGTGTTTCATAGTTAGCACTAATAAAAGTTACAATATCAGACAGTTGAACTCTGCTGAAAGCCATAAAAATCTACCCAAGTCAATGGGTAGATTTAAAGAATATCTTTAAAATTAAAATACTTTGCATAGGAAGACATCTAGACTGAACGAGATAGTTAAGTTAGTTTTAGCACAGACTTGAAATATTACAATAACTAACCTTATGAAATATAATAGCTAACACTTATTAAGGACTTACTCTCTGCCAGTTATTGTCCTGAGTACTTACATATATTATCTCATTGAAACAGCTTAGTAACGCTATGTGGTAGACACTATTACCATCCTTAAGTTAATACAAGACAGGTTAAAAATTTGCACAAGGGCTGGGGATTTAGCTCAGCGTTATAAGCACCGCTGGCAACTGCACCATGAGATTGTGAGTTTGATCCCCGGTTTAAAAAAAAAAATTGCACAAGGTCAAAATGCCACGAAGTGACAGAGCAATATGAAAACTGCACAGTCTGACTAGGGACTGCACTCTAACCAACACTTCGTGAACAGCATCTGTTACAGATAGGCTTCTAAGGAAATGCCCCGCTGAATCACCCAGCCCAACATGGAAATCTTCTCAGAGCACTAGGAAAGCAGTGTTGTGCTGACATGTCTGGGCATGTACATGTGATACATTTACTTTTCTTTGAGAGACTCCACACACTGCTCTTTGACCTATATTCTATTTACTGTGTCTTGCCTCATGTTATGGGGCAAGTAATAGTAACAGGTTACTATACCTGTTAGATGTTAGCAATCTTTCATTTCATTTGTATTATATTTTTATGCTTCTTTGCTCCAAGATCTAAAGTGGCTCCCAAAGCCTCATGCATCATGAGAAGGCGGCTGGATTATGGGGGCTCTACAGAGGGTGCTGCTAGGAGCTGGGCTCTGATCAGAAGGTGCAGTCACCGTGGACACGGTGGACACGGTTTGGAAGGGCAGATCTGCCTTCCGGGCTCGTCCCATCACACTCTGCTTCCCCACTGCCAGGAGGTGAACAGCGCCTCCACCATGCGCTCAGCCTGCTATCCTGCCTTGGGGCTGGCTGACTCTAGACTGAAAAGTGAGTCAAAGTAAACTTCCTCTCCTTGCAGTTGTGGGTGCCTGGCTGTGTCCTAGGAAGGCAGCTAAGACACTGCAATGCCTCATAACTCATTCCTTATCTCTTCTCAGCACCTTTATCCCAGCGTATTCCAGCATTTTCCTGGTGCTAACTTTCATCTATATTTTATCTTTTATTTTTTTTCTTTTCTTTTCTTTTTTTTTTTTTTTGTACCGGGGATCAAACTCACAACCTTGTGCTTGCCAGGCAGGCGCTTAAACCACTGAGCTAAATCCCCAGCCCTATTTTATCATTTTTATTTTATGTGTTCTCCTACCTACAGAGCATAACAAATTCCCTGTGGAAGCTGAGATGTACACTTCCTTAAAATAAGGTCAATTCACTTGTCAGTTCAACACCTAAAACCAATATATCAAGTCCATGATCTCACCTGGTCGGCTCAGTTATCTGCTGTGCTGTGATTCCTCTATGTGTAAATGGTGTGCTTCCCTCGAGCTCCTCATAGTAACGTTCTTTCAGAAAAAGGGAGCACACCCAGCTAATGAGGAATGTCCTACTTTCTCCTCAAAACATAACAACAAAAAATAATAATAATAACAATAAGTGCTATCTCCAGCACAGTATATCTAAGAAAAAAACAAAAATTTAACAGAGCTCTACTTGGATTTTGAACTTTCTACAAGTCATCAAAATAGTACATAGTTCAAACCCCGGTCAGTCTTGCAGGGCTGGCACAGAGTTGTGCAGGCTTTGTTTTCACTGAACATTTGACATCTTCTGGGGAAGGTCCTAAACGTTTTACACAGCGTGTAAGGACCTAAACAGTCTTATTGGCTGGTCATGACCCTCTTCATACAAAAGGCTCATATGTTACACAGGATTTCTGATTTCTTAGCCCCCCAAAACAAAAGAAATTGAGGAAGATTGAACTGTTTAGACATTCTTTTCTTTAGGATGACTGGGTACTTAAGCCCCATAAATTACCTTCTATATTAACATAGAATCTCGACAAAAAAACATAGGCTCTCCGGATATAGATCTTTCCTTTCCCACATACACACTAAAGGAGCCTGGAGCACATAACAGTGGGAGGTCTTTCATTCCATGCATTTATGAATAAATCCTTGAGAAAATTTCAAAAAGCATACATATATTCCCAAAGCACAGCAAGTTTACATGCATGTATACATTTATCCCAAGATCTACTCTATCATCATTTTTGTTACTAAACAGCAAAATGGAAATATTCCAGCTATTTATCAAAAAGTAAAAGCAAAAACAAAAACAAAAGTATTATACATTATGACAATGCTCATTACTAGGCCAAATATTTATGACAGTATTTGGGCAAGAAATGATGAACCAGGACACAAAGCACAAGAGAGACAAGCACGTACTAAATATTTTAAGTACATGGAAAGCAGCTGTATCAACCGCAACAAAGCACTATATAGCCCTCTAGTGTTCAGTGAAGAAACATAAAATTCTAAAGTAATTAAATGCTTATATATGATGTTCATAGTAAAAGAAAAATAATAATACTTTCTCTAATTTACTAGTATGATAAATATATCAGTATATAATTCTACAAAAACCTAAGTGCAGTGGTTTCCTCAGAACTCGGTCATTTGGTTGTAGGAGGCACAATAAATACCAAAACAGGTACCAAACAAACCGTGTTGGTTGGGCAGGGTAGTGAGTCACCAGGCTATTGACAGAGCCAAGTTTTAACTTGTGCACTGAGTACCAAACAATAATTTCTGTATCAAAATGCTTTGAATACCAAAGTCTACCATTTTTAAAGCAGCAGAGTAACCAAGGTAAGACTATATTTCATTTCTTTAATGGTTTCATACTGTTATGCTTTCTTTAGAGTCTCCAGTTAAAAAAAAAAAATTCTGAAATGATTTTGAAGTATTTTCCCATAAAAAATCCCAATACAAAATGAAAGAAAATAGCACTTCTCAATTAAGAATTAAACAGCAATAAATGTAAGGCAAGATTCAAAGAAGAAAAAAAGGAATGCTATGTCTATGAACTAAATACCTAAATATATCGAAATTCCCTAACCATATTTCTTCCCTGTATTCTGTTTTTGTAATTCATTCAACTTGCTTTTTTCTCTATCATACTAATTCACAGATAACAAACATTAATTATATCAATCAAAAAGATTAAATATATGAAAATGCATCCTGCAGAAGACAAGTCAAGGATAAGGTTGAGATTTTAGGACAAAAGTACAAGCTCTGTAAGCAGAGAACAATCTCATTAATAAGAATCAGAAGACTGCAATAAAATTGATTAAAGTTGATGAAAAATTAATCTTAAAGCAGACCTACACTTGTTACAGGCATATATATATATATATATATATATATATATATATATAGCTTATATGAGGGGAAAGGGAACTGATGTATACTGATGTATAACCAAGATATAACTTTATCATCAGCTTTGTCATTCTAGTCCAATTTCCAGGTTAAAACATTAGCAACCACAGAAGGACTTGGTAAAGATCCTCCATTGTTCAGAACCTATTTCTGCTGTTAACGCAAGACTGCACACTAAAGGCAGACTATATGTCACCTTTACAGCTAATCCAGGTACAGAATTTTGCTCACACGATTTGAAATGGACCTTAAAAAGACAGAACTAATCCAGAGGCTATACAGTGAGGAAGACTTGGAAAAAGCTTAAATGGAGGTAACAAGAAAGCATAAACAGCTGGGCGTGGTGGCTCATGCCTGTAATCCCAGCACTTGGGAGGCTGAGGCACTAGGATTGTTGCAAGTTTGAGACCAGCCTGGGCCATAAAGTGAGCTCAAGGCAGCCTGAACTCCATAGCAAGACCCTGTCTCAAAAAGACAAAAAAAGAGAAGGAAAGGAAAGGAAAAAGGAAAGGAAAAAGGAAAGGAAAAAGGAAAGGAAAAAGGAAAGGAAAAAGGAAAGGAAAAAGGAAAGGAAAAAGGAAAGGAAGCATAAACACTCAAAGTCAAATAAACACTTTCCTGAGGTAGACAGTAAGGTAGAAACAAGCTAAGCAATATAATATAAAGAATATAAGAGGGTTTTAAATTTTTGTGAATGTTTAAATATGCCTTAAATTTTAAAAGAATAAAAGGCAAAAGAACTCTCAATGAACTAAGAGCAGAAGGGTACTTTCTCAACATGATAGAGACTATAAAAAAATGTCCACAGTTAAATCCCAAGTTTATGAGAAACTTGAAGCTGTTCTATTAAGATCAGGAAAAAGGCCAAGACAGTTCTTCACTTCTCCTTCCCAACATCATCCAAGAAGTTGTAACTAACGTAGTAACCCAAGAAAAGATACCTAAATAGGTTTAAAAAGAGGAAATAATATTGTCTTTAATCAAAGATGACATAATCCTCTATGTAGAAAACCAGAAAGCATGGTCAAAAACTACTGAATAATTATAATAAAAGTTATAGGATACAACGTCAATATACAAAACTGAATCACTTTCCTATAAATCAGAAATGAACAAGTAGAATGTGAAATGAGAATAATACTACTAGCATTAATACCACCAAAAAGGAAATAAATTTCAAGTATGAGGAAAACAAGTATAAGATCTCTGTGAAGAAAATGACAAAGCTCTGATGAAAGACATCAAAGAAGAATTGAATAAATGGAGAAATACTCCATGTTGTTATACAGGAAGAACAAGAACAATACTCCTAACATCAACACATGCAAGATGACAGTTCTTTCCAACTTGGTCTACAGGCACAACACGATTCCATCCAAAAGCCCAGCAGTTATCTTATAAATGTCAGAAAACTGTTCCTGAAGTTTCTATGGAAAGCAAAAGACCTACAATAGTCAATACAACAGTGAAAGAGGAAGAAAAGTTTGAAGACTGATACTATGCAACTCTGGAGCCTTACTACTGAAGCTATACCAATTTCAACCCATGGCATGAAGAAAAAACAGACAAAGGGGACAGAATCAAGAGCCATGAAAAAGACCAGGGTAAAAATAGTCAACTACATGAACAAAGGAACAAAAAGCCAATATAACAGAGAAAAGATATGCCATCCACACAGCTGTGCTGGAATAACCAGAAATCTATCACCACCACCATCCACTTCCTGAAAGGACAGGATAGGATGGGACAGGGGCAGGCAGGAAAGGGAAAAATTAATCTAAGAATCTAGATATAGACCTTATAACCTGTACAAAAATTAACTTAAAACAGAATACAAACCCTAAATGTGAACTAAAAAACAAAACTCCCAAACTATAACACTCCTAAGGCCAGGTGTGGTAGCACATACCTGTAATCCCAGCACTTGGGAGGCTGAAGCAGGAAGATTGCTGAAAGCCTGAAGCCAGCTGAGGCTACAAAATAAATTCAAGCCCAGCCTGAACTACACATTGAAATCCTGTCTTAAAAAGGCCAAAAGCAACAACAACAACAAAAAACCTTCTAGAAGATGTACAGGCAAAAATCTACATGACCGTGAGTAGGGTGCGTCAACCTTTTTAGATACCACACCAAAAGCATCCTCCATGAAAGAAGTAATTGATTAGTGAGACACATCATTAAAAACAAAAATGTATGTCTTTGGAAAGATATTATCAATAGAATGAAGTGATAAGCTAGTACTAAGAGAAAATATTTGCAAAGGACACACTTGACTTAAAAAAACCCAAAATACAAAGAACTCTTAAAACTCAACAATAAGAAAACAACCTGATTTAAAAACGGGCAAAAGATCTTAACAGTCACTTCACTGTTACATGGCAAGTGAGCATACAAAAACATGTTCACCACCATATGTCATTGAAGAATTACAAATAAAACTAACAATAAAACATCACATACACAGTAAAATAGCCAAAATCAAAAACACTGGCAAACCTTATCTTTGAAAAAGGAACCAAACACATTGGCTACACGGAAAGGTAGCCTTTTCATGAATGGTGCTGGAAAAACATGGGCTCTACACACATGCCGCAGCTTAAAACTGGACTTGTATCTTTCACCATGTACTAAGCTAAAATCAGAATGGATCAAAGATCTTAATAAAATAAATAAACAAATAAAAAACAAAACACTAGCAACATCAAACACTAGTGAAGAGAAGCAACAGGACCAGCTTCACTGCTGGTGGAAATGTAAAGGTCACATGGCCACTTGAAACCAGCTGGGCAGTTCTTACAACAGTAAAGACGCTATTGCCATTCGACTTAACAACTGCCCTCTTCTCATTTACCCAAATAAGTTAAAACTTATTTTTACATAAAACCATGTACAGGATATTCTTGTTGGCCTGGTTCATAACTGCCAAGATATAGAAGCAATCAAGATGTCCTTTGGTGGATGAGTAGATGATAAACAAATCATGGTACATCCAGGCAATGGAATATTGCTCAGTGCTAAAAAAAAAATGTGCTGTCAAGCCATGACTTAAATGCATACTACTAAGTGAAAGAAGACAATCTGAAAAGGCTGTATATGACTGCAACTATATGACATTCTAGAAGAAGTAATACTATGGAAACTGCTAAAAAATGTACAACTATTACAAGTTGGAGAGAGGAATGAAAGTCAGAACTCAAAGACAGTGAAACTTTTAGGACAGTAACTATTCTGTGCAATTTTATAATGATAGATTCATATCCCAAGCCATAAGAAAAACCCAATGGAATCTATGGATTCTGGGTGATAATCAAGTGTAGAGATGAGATTTGGGCTAGGTTTAAAGGATCTGGGGTGGGGAAAGATTCATTCAAAGCAAATAAACAGACATGGAGAAAAAACTGGGTAGAGAGAAACTGTGTTAAGATTTTGGAAGACGTCAAATGCCCACATACATTTGTGGTAAATGGGCACCAGAGATTTGTTCTGAAATTACTCATCTATTAGAGCTAAAAATTCATTTAAAATTAATCCAGGGAAAGACAAGATGGCCAATCAGTGAGCAACAAAATACAAAGCCTCCCAGGAGAAACAACTCATGCACCAGAATAAAACACCCTGGAGAGACCCAGACAGAGGGAGATGGATCCTCGTGACACAGTAAGAAATTAAAACATAAAAAAGCTCATCAAACACGTCGGGACTGCAACTGAAACAGCTAGAAATTACAGGACACAGTGTTTTCGTTCATGGCAACCTGCCAAGTTTACAACAGCCTGATTCTGCGGCGGCAGGTAAAGCCGCCCAAACTCGTTCCTGCCACCACTCATGGGAAGCACAGCAGCGCTGAAGTCAGGGGTTGGTGAGCCCAACAGAGAGCGGAGCCAACAAAGGGACCTTCATTGATCCACAGTCAGTGCTGGGAATGGGACTCCCACACACACAGGAGAGTGCGATCAAATGGGTGACATGTTGGAATCTGGCAGGAGGAGCCTAAATTGGGAGCAACAGTGACTTCAGTTGGTTCTTCCCTCCCCAAAGAAGATTCCTGGGATTTGCTTGGACTGGGCCGGGCCCCTGGCTGGGACCCAATGAGCCATCCCAAATTGATTCCCTGCACCTAGCAAGCACTAACTGGGGGAAGTCCTCTGCAGTTTGGTTGGCCCGGTGGGGAGGGGTAGGCATAGGCAGCCGCTGCTTGCACCTCAGTGATAAGAGCAGTCAGGAGAGGGCAGAGGTCCCTCGCCAGCGTGCTTCGGAGGAAACGTGGCCAACAGGGAAGGGGGCTGGGACCTGCACTGTAACCTGTGTGGAGGAAGCCAGGACCATGACAGGAGAGAGAGGCAGGAGGAGGCCCCCAGCCCAGAACCTTGAGAGCCCTGATCCAGGAGAGTGAAAAACAAGGGAAACTGAGGGCAGCAAACACGCAACAGCAGACATGGCTTCAAGGACATTAAAAGATATCTTCGGGACCTTGTAGACAAACTCAAAACTGAAATATTAAATCAGGTAAAGCAAGGTATGAGTAGAGTAATAAAAGAAATGCTCTCGGGGAACATCTCTCAGGAAGATACAAACGGAAGAAGGGAGGAACACAAAAAAAGGAGAGAAACATTCAATAAAGAATATAAAGAAAATATAGAATACATGAAGCAGATTCAAAGTGACTACCAGGAAATTAAAAACTCCATTGAAAGCTGGCAAAATGCCTTAAAAGAAACTAAGGATAGACTATCAAAACTTGAAGACAAGTTTGCAATGTGTGATCATGAAAGGAAAGAGCTCTTAAAAATAACAAGGAAACAGGCAGTAACAATACAAAGGATAGAAGATGACAAGAGAATCTACAATTTAAGAATAAGAAATGTGAACGAAGAATCAGGAATACATACAAGCGAATTACAAAGGCTATTTCACAGAAATAATTAAGGAAAACTTCCCAAGCATGGGAAAAGAAAATGACATTTGGTTGTGTGAGGCATACAGAACTCCAGCCACCTACAAACAAAACAGATCTACACCCAGACATATAATAATCAAGATACCAGGAATTCAATATAAAATCAGAATATTAAAAGCCATCAGAGAAAAGAAACAGATTACCTATAAAGGTAAGCCCATCAGAATCATGGCTGATTTCTCAACACAGACCATCAGATCAAGAAGACCTTGGAGTGAAATATTCCAAGCCCTGAAAGAAAATAACCTCCAGCCCAGATTGATGTACCCTGCAAAACTGTCACTAGAAATTAATGGAGAAACAAGATGCTTCCATGACAAAGAGGAACTGGGGGAGTTTGTGACCACCAATCCAAACCTACAGAGAATACTGAATGACATTCTAGAGAGAGAGAAGAAAATCAGCAGGATTTTAGGAACAGTGGCAGAAAGGCCTCAATGAGTTAGGCAGGCAGTAAAATGAAGAAGAAAAGTAGACAAACAGCCAGAAAAATAGCATAGCAGAAATGAGGCAGAGAAGGATAACTAGAATCTCTTAACATAGATGGCCTTGATACACTATATTGTTAATAGTGCACCAGGATTTAAAACCCACATTACTCACACCACTCCGCTTAGATGTATTATATTCTGTTCCAGTCATTCTACCTGTACTAGATTTGAGGGTACAAACAGTAATCCCCAAAATAACAGGATTTAGTACAGTAATCATCCTTAATTTCCTATTAACTTAATCTAAAGCTCTGTAAAACCTAGTTTTACCATGACTGATCGTAATTGAATCTAGTCTGTTAGATCGCTGCTTTGTATTGATAGATTTTATTCAAAGCTGTTATGATTGATAGTATCAAGCCTGAGAGTATAGGCAACTGCACTTAAGATGACAAGACTCACTAGAATATCCACTCTGATTTGATTATTACCTGCCTTTGAAGTTTTATACTGTCTACAATGTTTTATTTTTACTAATACTGTTATGTACTGCTATATTCAATTATACTGCTGTATTCATTTATGCCTGATTATATAGGCAATTCTATTGAAGATAATAAGAAACAACACAGCAATCATTGTAGATCACCTTGTACTGTGGTTTTATATGACTTTTTAGTTTTATGTTTTTATAGGAATTTGTTTTGTTTTGTCTTACCAAGTTTTGTTATTCCCTCTAATACAGAAAGAATAGAAATACATGTAGAGACTCGTGCATGCGTAGCTGTTCACACTCTCACTATCTACTTTGCATGCTTTAATTTTGTAAATTGAACAATTATTTCTAAGAGGACAATATGTAATTTATCAACTAGTGATTTCTTATTGTTTATCTTTTTTCTGAAATTCTGTATTATCTCTACCCTTTACATGCTTTTTTTTCTCTTTAAATAAAAATTTAAAAAAATAAAATAAAATTATATTAAATTAATCCAGTCATTCATATTGTTAGCTCACTGCCAAGAATATGGCATTGCTGCCTGGTGCAGGTAGTCAACATTTTAAAGAACAGACCCTCCAATTTTTACCTTGCAAGTACTTGAGAGAAAGGGAGATTAAATATTCAAAATAATAAGGAAAAGTCAAACTCTGTGTCCACCAAGAGACCAAAGACTAGGATATTAATAAGGATAAGAAAAATCTATGAGAAAGATCTGAAGCTTGGATTGGGGAAAGAAAAAGTGATTTTAGTTGTTAGTAGACCACTCAGGAGATGCCCAATAGATAGCGAGAGTTGTAAACCAAGGCTGGAGTGAAAGACATGAGCCTGACATATCTTAGAAGTTATTCACCAAAGTAAAAAATGAAACCCAACATGATATATTCCTTTATCTGCTTCCTTCATTCCATTTTCCCTACCACCAACAAAAACAGCATTTAAAAAAGATCAGATCATTGTAATTATATACATAGATATGAAACTATGTGAAATGCTTCAGGGATACTGCAGGACATTTTACCATCTGTATAAAGTGCATTACATTTTTAAATTCTCCATTCTATAGAAAGAATGTTCTTTAGTTTTTAATGAAAACTCATAATTAAAGTCTTGCAGTGTATTAGGAAGATTTATACATGAACAACAGAGCTAAAATCTATTTTGATATCCAAAGAAATATCCACAAGTCACTTAAATATTCAGTATTTTAGCTAAAGATTAGAAAAAGTTTAAAGAAACTGTCTTAAATTCTAATGAAAGAAAATGGTACAATCAAGAAAATTTGTCATATTTTTATTTATATTAAAGATGGACTTGACTCATTATACAGGCTCCTTACTTTTTTAAAGTATTTTTGTGACCAGGAGTGGAAACGCATAGCTGTAACCCCAGCACTTGAGAGGCTGGAGGATTGGTGCCAGTTTAAGGACAGCCTGGGCTACAAAGCAAGTTCAAGGCCAGCCTGAACTGCACAGTGAGACTCTGTCCCAAAAAGACAAAAAAAAAAAAGGCATCTTTCTAAAATGCCCTAAGCAGAGCTCAAACTTGCAATTCTCCTGCCTCAGACTGTCTTACTATTTTGACTGGGGATGTAGCTCAGTGTGGAGGCCATCAGTTCAATCCCAAATCTGGCCAAAAGAAGGAAAGGAGAAAAAAGTCTTTTTTTTTTTTCCTACTTACATTTTTTTCCACTAGAGGGTGACAACCAAACTTGAAAGGTCATGAAAAATACAGGCTGCTATCAGCTGTGGAGGACAGTGTATTTTGTGGGATTAGAGTTGAAGAGAGAGGAATCAAGTGGACAAAATGAGGTTATGCCCTATATTTACTAACTAGCTGAGTTTTCGAGGCACATACTTGTGTATATTTTACTTCACTTAATCCTTACAAAAACTTTAAGAAGTATGCATTTATAGACAGCAAAACAGATTCAATAAAATGACATATTTATGTTAAATAGTAAGCGATGATAAGAGTTTGGGCACAGACCTAAAGAACCACCACGCTCAGCGCATCGCGTCGCAACGGCCCCTCCCCCACACCCCCACCTTCCCCACAGGTGTACAGGCACTTAACCTAGACTGAGTCACTGTTTCCAGTTCTCCCTCCTTCGCACAGGCAAGACACGGCTATTTCCTGGTAGCTGCCATTCAGGATAAGTGCTCTGAGAATCACTTCTTCTCTGGACATGCCTGCACCTAGCAGGATGTGCACTACAGGGGGTCGCCTTGCAAGTACAGTGGGGCAAGGACGCTACTGAGGCATCTACTGTTCTCTAGAGCTGAATGACAGCACAGGACTCAGAGCCCCAGTAGGTCTCAGACATTCCCACACTGTCCTACAGTTTCAAGAGGGTGGTGGGGGGATGGCAGACCCAGAGCAGAACTGTCATTGTGATCTTCCGACTGGCTAATGATCCTTGAGCCTAACTCCTGCATTGTTTAGAACCTACACACTAGAAGGGTCTCAGGTGCCCAAACTCCAATACACTTGCACGCTACCCTTTTAATGTGTTTAGGAAGCATGCCTTTCTTATGTGCAGCAAATGGAAAAAACTGTCTAAATACCAGGAGGAACATAACAATGAGGATGTGGGGAAAATGGGTACATTTTTTGAGTAAGGAATGAAGTACACAGAAAGAAAGCACTACAGTAAACATGGGAGATCAGGATTAGATCAGATTAGTTCCCAAGCAAGTCTCTTTTCATGAAAAGATTAGGGGGACAGGATTTGACCTTATTGTTTTTCGTATTAGCAGAAAATTGTGACAGAAAAAATTTTAAGCTTGTAATCTCAGCACTCAGGAGGCTGAGGCAGGAGGATTACTGAAAGTTCAAGTCCAGCCTGGGCCCACAAAGTGAGCTCAAGCTTAACCTGAACTGCATAGCAAGACCCTGTCTGAGAAAGACAAAAATAAGTAAAATAAAGTAAAATAAAAAGGAAATGAGGTGATAATCTGCCCACAAAAATGTCAAAGATTCTTAAATGCAAGTTGATTATCTTTTCAGAAAGCAAGACTTTGCAGAAATATAGTAAGGCTGTTGCCAGAGTTAAAATTGAAGTGACATTCTTATTTACAGAAGCAACATGATTCTTGAATTTGCAAGAAAGCCAGTAAAATTCAGAGAAATAGTCAGCAAACACCTCAACGTTAAGAACCATGTCTGATGGCCTCCAGAGAGTGACCCCTGTCAGTTTTTTATATTGTCACTTCTTCCTGTTACTTCTGTAGCCTTGAGGTCTCATATCTTTAATGATGCTTTGTTAAATACTGTAAAGACAAGCAGTTAACCAAGCATTCTCTACTCTTTAAGGAATAGATCTGTGACACAGTGCAGCACGAGAGCGCCTGCACACCCCCAGTCTAGGGTCTGCACACCCCCAGTCTAGGGTCTGTGACACAGTGCAGCATGACAGCGCCTGCACACCCCCAGTCTAGGGTCTGCACACCCCCAGTCTAGGGTCTGTGACACAGTGCAGCACGACAGCACCTGCACACCCCCAGTCTAGGGTCTGCACACCCCCAGTCTAGGGTCTGCACACCCCCAGTCTAGGGTCTGTGACACAGTGCAGCACGAGAGGGCCTGCACACCCCCAGTCTAGGGTCTGTGACACAGTGCAGCACGAGAGGGCCTGCACACCCCCAGTCTAGGGTCTCTGGAAATCTCATTTAGCAGAGTGTGTCAAATTCTACCGCAAGGGCAGCATAACACACGGAAAGAAGAATTGTTAAAGTGGCACATAAAGGTAAAACCTCTTGACACTTAAGCCATAATTTAGTTGTGGTGAATGTCCATCACCTCCTTCCCATTACAATCAAAGGTTCTTTTAATAAACAACAATTCTTAATGGCCACTATCTCCAATTTAACATTAGGATGTTCTCGAATTTCTAGCATACACTGTTTTCCATAAGTTTATAAAAATAAATTTAGTGATAGGGGAAAACTTGTTCTTAGTTTGGATAATTTTCAGTGTGCTCTTAATGAATAAACCAATGCAAAGAAGAAACTAATTTTCTAATGTCCTATGTAAACACAACATTAAGGAATGATGGATAAATAAGTCTAGCTGTCCACAAGGTTTAGAGAACTGCCAAAAAACAAAATTTGGAAATTATGCTGGGTAAAACTGCAGAAGGCTAATTCTACATTAATATTTTTAAATGAACAGTTAAAATGCTCTTATGCTTACCTTTTTTCAAAAGTCAAAGTTTAATAAAACTTGAAAAAAAACCTGTAGCTTAGGATAATATCTACAGAAATCTTATAATTATCAAACCTTCCTGTTTGTAATAAGACTGTTCCATCACCAATTTTTCTTTAATATATGATATATATGATTATTTATAATACTTTCTAATACCTTCTGCAAAGCAAAAAGTAGTTCATTTTATTACCATACAAGTGAATATTAATTAGTAGTAATACAAAGACTAAGAGGAGAATTTCATTGCAACGCAAGCAGCTGTTTAGCACGTCTGGTTAACGGCAGACTGAATGTACTCACTTTTGTCGTCTTTGCGTAGAACGAGGAGGAGAGCTGGTGAATGGGCAGGTCCACAGTACTACTGGAGTTTGTGACACTGTTACTATGTATATGTTCGTCCTCTCTGCTACTGTCATCAGATTGGTCAAAATCATCACTTTCCTGGTCCATTTCCTCCTCCTCTTCCTCCTCCTCATCCTGCTCAGCAGCACGCTCTTCATCTTCCTCCTGCTCGTCTGGGTTTCCTGAGGAGTCCTCATCTACTGAGATAAACTGATTATTGTTTTCTTCCACTTGTCCTTGAGGGGAATCATTGCGGTCTCCAGATCGAGGCTCTGCTCCCACAACTGCGCCGTTCCTCGCGGTGCGCTCCTCCTCCTCCTCCTCCTCCGGCTGCCTCGGCGGCGGCGGCGGCGGCTGCTGCGCCTCCTCCACCACCCGGTTCATCTGCTCCGCATCGGCCTGGCTGGAGGAAGGGTTCCCTCGCAGAGAGCCTCCTGTCCGTCGCCTTTTGCTGCCCACAGACAGCAGTTCCTGATTCATTTCCAAAAGCCAGCTTGCCACTTCCTGAACCCTGGCCAGACTATCAGAAGATGCGAAGGCTTTCACATTCTGCAGGGAAAATGAGAGGCAGAAACAAGGTTTATACCTGTGTGTTGTATCTATATTGTACTAATTATTATTATTAGAGACCACAAAACATATTTGATGCTCTTGAGGTATTAACATGTTCTTAGTAAATCAATACAGAAAGAGTTCTGACTTTTTCCAAAATCATATAATAAAGCTTTAATATTCTTTTAATAATTCTTAGCACTAAGCTATACAAGTTTAACTTAGTTCTTTGACCAATAAAACAACTTTAAATAGTAGACCAGTAGTTCATAAACTGTATTCTGTGTAATACTTCCATAAAATATTGGTGTATTACAAAAGGTTCACAAAGAAGCATATTCAGTGCTCAGTCAAGTTCAGGAAATAAAGAAGCAAATTAAGTATAAAGCCTTTGTTTACCCTGAAAACTTCCCATAGTCTGATTGCATATTCTTACCTTCAGATACAATGTTCTGAGAGGTAACAAGTAGAATCATGATTTCACTTTGCTACAATGACTCTAAATCAACTGGACAGCAAATAAAAACTTATTTGAAAAAAAGAAAAAGTTCTTAAATTCATACCCTCTGACCCAGTAATTCCACTTCTGGCAATCTATCCTAAGGAAGTAATCCTAAAACAGAGAAAAAAAAATTATACAGAAGATGCTTAGTGCAGTTTTATCCACAAAAGCAAAAAAAAAAAAAGTAAATACAAATAAAAAGCAAACTCAGATGTTCAACATATAAGACTACATGAGCTAGAATATATAGCATACTCCCTAAACATGATGTTTGCCAAAAAAAAGTTGGGAAAACAAACTTTTTGTGTTACACTATGCAGAAGAGGAAATGCAGGGAATTATACAACCACAGTGTGATTTTTTTTGTTGTTGTGGTTCACACTATGATTTTTAACCTGCATAAAAATCAGATGACAATACTTCAAAGCAAACTGCACTTTAGGCAATAGTATTATATCCTTTAAATTAATTCTTTACCATATTACTCAAATTTTATATATCAAACGTGTTTATCATTATGTTTTTTAACATAGGCTCTGAAATTTGATAGAGCATCTTAACACTGTGTTTATTTTAACCGCACCCTCTGCTGTTATCTAGACACATTTGATGTTACCAAAATGCCAACACATTATCCACATTTTTAAAAAGATTATAGACATATTTGATGCTACCTAAAATAATGACAACACATTAACCATATTTTTAAAAAAGTAAGCACTCATTACCTAAAAGGTGAAACTTCACGGCCTGGTTGTCAATCTGTATGTGTGATAATTAACTTTATAAGGGTTTATAAGATAGATTAGTGCTGGCAAAAAGGGAAGTGAGATGCATTTCATTACTGCAAACATGTACTAATAAAAATTTAAAAAAAAAAACCTCCAAAACAAACCAAAAAATTAAACTTGAAACTTCAACACAGGACAGGTTAACAAATGAAATTTTATTAGAAAACATTTTCTGCTTTTAAAGTTAATTCTGATCTTTAAAGAAAACTTTTTATATGATTTAGAATACCAAACATAAACAACAGCCCTATATCTTAAAATAAATTAAAATAAAATTCAAGGATGTTCTTTTATTTCCTTTTACCAACAGAAGTAAATAATGTCAAGATATATCAAACATATAATTTATTTTTATCAATTGATGAAACTAAATTTTAGTTCAATAAAATAAAATCTGGAAGTAAATACACTTTGCATTAAATTATACTTTTACTTAGAAATTACAATTGATAAATGTGAAAATGACTCAAGGTCAGGAATACTACCGATAAAAGAAAACCATAGCATCTTTAAACTGAAAATGTTCCTTACATCACAGACAAGACAACTGGAGTTCAAAGAAATTAAGAAAATATCTCAAGATTGCTAGCTTCAAGCAACACACAGACAACTTGACACCCCCACTACATCTTCCTTTCTGTACTTCAGTCAATAACTACATACGATAAAATCCTAAAAGAATATGATTCCATCACACTGACATTGCCTTCTTTTCTAAAACTGGAGTAGATGATAAAATATGCTCTATCTTATAATTCTGCTACTCACAATTCAGCAAGAGCTTCTGATCTCAGTCCAAGTCAAAGCCAATGTCCTCTGGGGTTGCCCACGAGAGACCCTATAGAATCAACACAAGTCCCACCACTGTGAGCTCACTTCTCTCCTCTCTCCTTCTGATCTTATTCCATCTTTTCTATCCTGGTTCTTTATTAAAGAGCGAAGAGTGCTCCAAGTTGGAGCCTTGGCACCGGCTATCCCTCTTCCTGAATACCCTCATGTATGGCATGGTTCTTTCCATTACTCCCCTCTGTGCCCTGCTGAGATGTCTGCTCATCAGTGACAAGTTCCCTCACCATCCCATTTGAAATGGCAAACCCACCATCACGGTCCCTTTTCTCTTGCCCCTTATTCTCTTCTCCATATTACTAAGACATAGTATCTGCTGTACATTGAGTGATTATTTGTCCATCCATTTACTTATTTTTCTCTTTCATCCACTACATTTACGCTCCACCAGGAAAGGGACTTTCTTTTTTGCCACTATTAACTCCAGCACCCACAAAACCGTCTAGTTCAATAAGCACTCATGCTTTAAAACATGGTTAGGGAGTAAATAGCCCTCAAATCTTATTTTTTTTAAACCAGCCACGAATTGAGCATACTTTATTCATTAAAGAAGAACTCCAAGCCAGGTCAGCAATATAATACCTGTTATTCAAAACACATTTTTAAAAGTTACACCCTGTACTGAACAAGTCACTTGTAGTACTGTTGAAACTGGTTAAGATATAAATCCTAATATTTTAGCACTTGTCTACAAATTATTTTCTAAGTTATAATTTTTTCTTTACCAAACTTATTTCTATCACAAGCTATAAAGCAATTATATAACTAAAAATATTAATATTTCAAGCAGTCTTGTCATTTTTTGAGTAATTCTGGTACTAAACCTCCTATAGTGCAGCTAACTTGGAAACCACGGGTAAAAATTAGAGACTGCAAAATTCAACAGATCCTCAGTGTTAATGAAATCAACATAAATGGGCATTCCTGGGGACTTCAGCATATATCCAGCAAGGAATTCAGTTTTACGGATCTGAACCAAATAAATCCTGCATCTTATCTTCACTGGAAAGGATGCAAAAGACCGTTTCTCAACCCAAATAACAGTACCTACCTTTTATGTTACTTAACTTACACATTTCAGTTTTGTTCAAAAAACTCTGAACTTATTCCATCATAAGTAACTTTTAGAATAGCTGTTAAATGTTTTTGCCATTTTTGCAGTTTTTCACACTGCTGGTGGCCCATTCTTGGCTCCTTTAAACAGGATGGTCCCCAAATCCCCCTCCCCGCAGCTTCCCCTCAGGGGAGTCCCTGAGGCAGCACTGCTTTGCTCTCCACTGCAAGTTCGCAGCCTCCCAACACTTCTGTTTTTTTGAAACTCAGGAGTTTCAAGATCACATGAAAGCTAATGGTTCTCCCTTCTACCATCTCTGTTTGACTGCTGACACTACCAGCCTTATGAATTTATGAACTGTCAGCCCAAGTTCACTTGAAAATCCAAACTTCTACTCCCATATCTGCATGCGGCCAAAAATATTGTTCATCAGTCTTTCTTCTATCATCTTTAGTTCACTGACTAGAACTGTATTTCAGGCAACTGCAGTCATAAGGAACTCAATGGCTCTTAATCCCTTGTTTCCTTCAACACTTTAGTCCTAAAGGCCACAAGAAGCCAGGCAAGCAAGGCACAGGTGTGGGAGGCAGGACAGTAAGTAGCCCAACATGGGGAGTCAGTCTACATGCAGCCTCTGCATGGCAGGGGCAGACCATAACGGGTGTCACAGACTGACTGAGAAGAACAACGCATGACCCGCACAGTGTAGAAACCCACTAGGTCAAAGGCAGAACAGGGTAAGAATGCTGGGGGGAGGGGTCCCCAAATCTGAGCAGGGTAAGGAGGGTGTCCACACGGAGGCAAAGTCTCAAGGTCTCAAAGGGGTTAAGGAGGGTGCAATGGTCACAGTGGTACCGGCTGCTTGACAGTCTCCAGTCTTCTCTCCTTGGAACCCATGGCAACACCCACAACTGACCATGATGCCTCCGAGTTCTCCCAGTACCACTGTCAAGCATGACAGGAGCACAGAAAGGGCAGTGCTCCAACACGCCACCCCGGAAAGGAGGGGAAGGTTGGCTGCCTGGCAGGCTAAATCTTACCCTCACACTGCTTCTCAGAGGAGCCCAAACTGACACAATAGATACTTGTGCAGAAGAAACAGTACCAAAAACTCTATAGAGTCCAAAAAAAAAAAAATTAGGTCCCCAAATATGCTACAAAATGGTTAGCTTCATCAAACAAAAGTCATTTTACTCAAGAATGCTTAAAGAACATCTACCACGCAAAGAAATCACTGATTTGACCAAGGAAAAGTTCTCAACAGTGTAAGGGAACTGAAAGGAGTCCATTTAAGAAAACAGTGGGCCAGATTTTTGTCAAATATTACGAAGATGAAGAACAGCTACAGAAAAGATAGCATTCACTTTTCAGTCTTTTCAAGGTATGAAGAAAACTGGTTGGGTTTACTTCAGGGACAAGATTCTTAAATTTAAAAAGAAAATGAGCTATTGGAAAATGCTATCCTATAAAAGGTAATCATGAATGTTTCCACTGCTGCTTGGGCTTAAGAATGATGAAAAGTGTATCAGCAATTCTCAAGTCTTACAAGAAACCACCTGGAGAAACACAGAACAAAACTGAATAGTTTCCTTCCTTTTCAACAAACAGTGTAAGTGGGCAAAGGATCCTCTTTCCAGATCTTCTGATTGTGAATATTTGACTGGAGAAAAAAAAACAAAGAAGAGCTGTAGTCTTATCATGCATTTGAGATGAAGTTTTAACTATCTTCCCCAGACAGAAGTTCTGGATTTCTGTGAAGAAAAGAGTATCTTGATATCCATATGATCATTATTCTACACTTTCCATATGTGAACAATCTTTAGTCAAAAATGACCAAGAATACGCTCAGAAAATGTCTCATTTCTGTTAAAAATAAAATTTGTATTACTTACTTCAAATTTGACTTGATCCAGAATTTTTTGTACAATAAAAAAGACAAAGCAACATATATAATTTTTACCTTAAAAAGTTAAATTCACAATGAAGAGATAAATATGATTTCAGTTTTTAAGATTAAAAAGCAATATATAAGCCTATAAAAGATGTAATCTAACTGGTAGGCTTATATCTGAACATATAAATCACTAAGGCGATCTTTTCT
This sequence comes from Hydrochoerus hydrochaeris, assembly GCA_004027455.1. Taxonomy (NCBI): domain Eukaryota; kingdom Metazoa; phylum Chordata; class Mammalia; order Rodentia; family Hydrochaeridae; genus Hydrochoerus; species Hydrochoerus hydrochaeris. The sequence continues at coordinate 7,053 of PVLA01006862.1, read as the reverse complement.
CAAAGTCTTGTGTGAAATTTATGCTTAGCTACTTTTATTCAAAGTGCTTTGGCTATGGTTTTAGTAACTTTACTATTCAACACTGCTGATAAATTGTCATACTGTAAATAACACTAATTAAAAAACATTTGTAACCTTTATTTAAATTGAATCTACTTCAACTACATTAGGTTCCAGACCCATTTAAACTTAATTACTTAAAACTAATTTCTTGTAAATTTTTAAAATTTATGAAGAGATAATTTCAAAGGCAGTAAGTTAAGCACAACTGTATTCTCCCTGAGAAAAGTTAGCTTGTATGTCATTTTCAGTTTTAAGTATGGAGTCAAAATTATTCTCGCATATACCATATTGCATACTGATCTCAGAAAGAAGAAATTTGTGATAAGACCTACTTGGATAAGTTTAAAAAGAAAAAAAAGGTTATTTGATGAAGTACACAGTGGAGTTTCCTCTACCTGTTCTAATGATTTGCAGGACCACTGATTTTCTCTGTGGGGAGGAGAAATCACACAAAAAGGAAGATATCAGTTCATCATATAAACAGAGCCACAAGAAGGGGCAGAGCTTTCTCTGTTCAAAAGAGCACTGATAATTATCAGTGCATTATTACATCTGCAGCTGTCTGACCAGGCCAGTGCACTCTGAGCTACAGCCATTTTAATGCTGCCATTCCCCAGGTCTGAACATTTCTCCAGTATAAAAAGACTGAGGAAGGCTGATGGCGTATCAGTAATGAAACAAACCAAAAGTTTGTCTAAATAATACAGAGCAACAAGAGTAATGCAGCATCAGTGCCACAATATTCCTGCCAACGATGAATAACCTGAACCTACCAGGAAGAAAAATTAGATGTTCCCAAATCAAGTCATGTCAAAATGACTGGTTTATAATCTTTAACTGTGCTAAAGGAAATAAAAGTAAATCTAAGCTCAAGGAACTTTTCCATACACTAAGACAATATATAATTCTGAATGGAATTCTTTTGTTATGTGAGACATGATCTGCACAGCTGGTAAAATTCAAATGAAGTCTGAGGAATAGGCAGTCTAATAAATCAGTGCTTGTATTCTCATTTTAATGGCTGTGTTGTCAGGCATGAAAATGTCCCTATTTGTTAGAAATGCATATGTAAGTGTTTTGAGGGTGGTAATGTATTTTGTTGGCAATTTACTATCAAGTGGTCTGGGACAAATTAAGTTCTTAGGACAATGTACGGATTTTTCTGAAAAGTTAGGAAAGAAAAGGAGGAGGTGATATGGACATCACTCTGGTTTCCATCATTTGTCACAAACTACCCTTGGTATGGCCCCTGGACACCTTTGTCATCACCACTAACTTGCTTAATTTACCTCCAGCACCTCTATGATCAATCTCACTCCAAAAGTACTGGTTAGGGAGATGCCATCTGAGTCTTGCTCGAGCTACTTAAATAGTATCCCTGGTAATCTCTCTTTCTCCCATCATTCTCACCCACCCTCCACACTGCTGCTGGGACATGCAACGACAACACATCAGTACCAGTTTCCAAGCTCTTTACTTGCTGAACCTGTTGCTCAAATAAAGCAAAATACTACAGATAAAGGGAGAACTATGGAGGAGGCAAGGAAAAGGAGGCACCAAGAGAAGAAGCAAACTGAGGGACTGCAGGACTTCTAAAAATCATCTCTTCCACAGGACACAATTTAAACTTGAAAGCATAATACATCCGCAAGCCATTCCTAATCTAATCTGAAACCATGCATGACCCAACAATATTGGTCAATCTGTGTTCACCAGTGTGTTACATGTGTCTGTTTCTTTATAAATGCTGTTTCCCTCTCCTAACTTCTTTGCCCACACTTACTAACCCTAATGGCAAACTCATCCTCTCATGTCTTTACTCTTCTGTGTCACAGAACTACTGAAACTGGCCAGGAAAGTTCTTAAATACAAGCATCTATTCCTTATTTTTTTTAAGGCAGAAAATGGTGGAGCATTCAAGAGAAAGTTGGGACACATGGTAAAGAAGAAATAATGTAACTATCAGACAAACAGATAAGCTAAAGTATAGAGGGAAGGTTTCATTTAAAAGTTGTAAAATTATCTTTTTGAGAAAGTTAGAAAGGTGAACATGCTTGTTACAGCCCATGTTTTGTCTTATAATTCCATAAAGAAAACAGGAGCTATTTTTGCCTCCCATTATTGATGTTAACACTGACACCACACATCAAAACATATATTGTAATGCTGAGCTTTAAAATGCAAGAATACACCCATGCACATACATGGACAGTAAGTAAGGTACTCTTTTGCACATTCAGGAAGTCATACTCAATTGTCCATATCACACTATCACTACCCATAAACTCTATAGATTTAAAAAAGCATGAACCAACAAATACATATAAAACCATGGGGTAATATTTCCATGTCCTAGAAAATACTCAAGAGCATTTCCCACAAACTGTAAACTAATAGTGAATGTAGATCTCTACAACAAGAAAACTGCCCATCTGATTGTTACGGACATTCCTTTTCTTTGTGATTGTTCAAAACTGAAGTCTACTGGAAATAAAACCTGTGACTAAGCAAACGGACAAATCTACAGGTAAGCAAACAGACCCACCTACAGGTCCCTTACCTGGATCACTTCAGCTGCCAGGACTGCAATGTTTGCATACAAAAGCTGAAATCTACATGAAACAACCACAGAGCTTATTTAGGCATTTAATCATTCAAATTTTAATTGAGTGGATAATTTCTTAAGGATTTAATTGGGTAAGAGACAAGCAGTTGACTAAAAATGAAAAAATGCAGGAAAAGGTACTTAGTAACAGCTATCAGAGAGATGCAAATTAAAAAATAGTATTTGTCATTCACAAGAACTACTAAAATTAAAATCAAACACCAACTGGTGGTGAAAACAAGAAGCAACTTAAACTCTCACATATGATTGGTGGGAATATGAAAACAGTATCAACACTGTAGGAAATGTCTGTCAATTTCTTATAAACACACACACATGCCCCATGAGCTATCAAATACATACAGCTACAGATAGGTATATAAAAATTCATATATACATACACATCTCCAGATAGACAAGACTGATCAAAAAACTTGCCTAGGCTTTTATCTAGAAGAAATGTCCTTAGGCTGGTACAAGGATGCTGACAGATTTATTCAGATAGCCCAAAACTAAGAACTCAAGCATTCACTTAAAGAATATATTCATATAACAGAAATTTAAAAATGAATTTCTGATACATATAAGGGAAATTTAAAAATGAATTTCTCATACATTTATGTCAAAAACCAGTATATCAAGTGAAAGAAAAAAAGGTTTACATTGGATGAACATCCAGAAAACCAGCCAGGCATAGTGGCACATGCCTATAATTCAGCACTTGGGAAGCTTACGTAGGAGGACTGCCTGAGTTCAAGACCCACTCAGGTTACATAGCAAGACCCTTTCTCAAAAAACAAAGCAGAACAAAACAAAACAAACCCTACAAAGCTAACCTACAATAATAGAGATCAGAACAGCAGGGTTGTGTGTGTGTGTATGTGTGTGTGTGTGTGTGTGTGTGTGTGGGTGTGTGTGCGTGCGTGTGCATTTGGCATGAGCCTATCTGGGGTGCAGAAGTAATTTCATGTCTTGATTGAAGACCTGTGGTGGGTAAACAGGTATAGGTGTTTTCAAAACTCACATGTGTGTTCTACATTATATTAAAAAGTATCTCAATTAAAGGTATGTATTAATTGAAGACAATATAAAACTTCTGCCTATTTTGACCTGGCCTACACTAATCTTTCCTACACTAATAACAGATGTGTTCACATTAGACAGCCAGGATAAAAGCCCAGAATACTGAATTTTCCACTTCAACAAGTAAGGTGACAGCTTTCCCAAATTCACAGCTCCTGGTAGAGAAGAGTCAGCACACAGTTTGCTGTGAAATATTGTCTATCAGGCAAAATTCTGACTGAAGAGTAAGAGGATCACATTAGTACCTTACTGAAAGGTACATGGGAAGATATTAAGGATCCAGTGACACCAGGTCCACAGAAAACCAGAGTCTGATAAACCAGAAATAATGCAGCATCTTTAAGGAAAGCCCCACCCCCATCACAATGAGACATTAATGAACAGCAACTATATATTCAAATCCTCTTAGCTAAGGTCTCCAGTCTGCTACACTATCATGTTATAAGAAGGTTGTGAACTCTGGAATAAGCCTACCACTGTAATACAGAAAACTGACTGTATAAAAAGAAAAAAGAGGGGGGTGAAATCTAGTGAGGAATCTGCTCCTTTAACAGGGTCCCCAATTTAATAATCATAATTTTAACATGCCAACCATTTATTCTAGACCACAAGGAGAAAGCAATGTCTTCCTGACATGAAGTTTTAAACTCTGAACTCACTTACTCTCAGCCTGAGTTCCTGAGAGGTTTCACTTGCTACCTGTGCAATTAGAACTTAGGTAAGTCCATGCTGCTTGTATTTCATCTAGCTCTCATTCCAAAAACTCCATCCTCAATTTTTTCTGGCCGTCTGAACCAAAATAACTACTTCACTTAGATGATTATGATAGACAATCACTATTCATAGATAAACTCACAAAAACAATCATTCAATCTGCCTCCTGTTCAAATTCTTACCAAGAAGGTTAAGCGAGCATACAGAAGATACTGCCTTACTACACCATATACAATGCAATTTCAAAAAACATGTTTTGAATTGAAAAAGAAAAATACTTAAACATTATGAATCAGACACTGAGGACAAAAGGCACAAAATCCTGCATCCAAATTAAACACAGCAGCAATATTGATATTTTTTAATTTTACAAAAATATTCTCCCTTGTGAGACCTTTGTAAGGTGTTTTATAAAACATTAAATTCTGTAACTACAGTACAAGCACAGCAAATGAACTTCATTCTAGCCTGGTTCCATGGTCACCCACTGATGCCTTACATCTATCCATGGTGATGGAAAAAGCAAAAGCCATCACCATGAATACCCCAAAACATCTAAAACACTACTTCTAACACCAAGAAATAGAATCCATTCAAAACTGTTCTCTTTTTTTCATTCTTTTTTAGTACAGACTGAGAGCTATTATTCTTTAAATGGTTAGAAATACCATGGTTTTCTTACAAAGATCTTCTCTATTTGTACAGAAATAAAGCAACAGTGTCATAATTATTTAATCACTAAACTAGATTCCTTATGTAATAATCTCTAATTTGTCACAAAAGAAATTTTTAAAATTTTTCAGGTTACAAATCAGTATTTCTGGACAAACTTAACAAGGCAGTAGTTGTAAAATACCCTCAAACTTCAAAACACCCTCAATTTCAGTACAAACAATGCTGTGCTGTGTACTCATCCTAAAGCTAAGAGGAAGCATTGTGGGTTGGTCACAACTTGAATTCCTTATCACAATGAGGGCTGCTGGTAGATATTACCACTAAATTCAGCCATTCAAGTACTGAAGACAACAATGATGACTGCTCTCTAAAATCATGGATTTTCAGATTTGTTGAAACAGCTATGTTTTGGATCTTCAAGTTTCTAAATAGGCTTCCTCCATTCCCCTTGGACAGACAAAATCAGACTGTCAAGTCAAAAGAAGGAAGAGGGACATAAAAATAAGTATTCATTTTTCTACAGTATCAATCCAATTACTCTTGATACAAAAAACAAAATGTTAGCAGAAAACCTTATAGTTTAAAGCCAACCTGTATTTAAATCAGTAAAGATGCCCCCACTTGCATTCATTTAATCAGCTAATGTTTACAGAATGCCCATTACAGTACTATGTTCCCTACCGCACATTTGGCTAATCCAGATCTCTGTGATCATTATTCCCACTTATAAAGCAGTAAACAGGAGATTTGGCCAGAAATTTATAGTTAGTAAAATTTAGTATCATGTTTGAAACTCAGATATTTCTTAGTCATTTCACTAAACCAAAGATGCCTTCCAACATGCAGTAGTATCTAGCAGTGATAAGAGAGCACAAAAAGCATGAGAGGATAACGTGCCATCAGTATGAGTATCCCTTACAAAAAGGCCTCTTCTTGAGGTAAAGGCCATTCTGCCCAGGACCTCTAAAGACTGCCTTTCTTTCAATCAAGGCCGAAGATGGTGGGACTAGATTCTGGGGAGGGGGAAAAATAAGGAGAAAGGGAGAGGGAAAGAAGTTAGTTTTAGTCTTCCTTCGGCAAGGTAAAAGAAAAAGAAAAGTAAAAGAAAAGAAACAAGAGATTTGTCCTAAATCCATTTGCTTTAGGACTAAAGGATCTCAGTAATTTGTACCAGCCCCACACTTCCCCATATCCAAAAACTCACACACACACACACACACACACAAGTTGCTCTTGCTTACTAGTAACAAAGTGCTCTTTATATTACGTAAGAATTTAAGCACAATTTTATAGTTATGTATGATTTCTGTATTCAGACACTCAAATGATACATTATACAAAATAATGAAATCAAATACTAGATTCTAAACCAAATAATCTATCCAATTTGTCTCTTATCAATTCTCAACATGAACACAAAATTAACAATTGCTTCTTATTGAAGCTCATTTCATGCTAGACCTTGTTAAATGCTGCACATAGGAACAATTTCATTTTAAGCTAACCTTCTGATACATCTTCTATATTCCAGATGAAGTGCCCCTCAAGCACTACCCATCTGCTACACAGCATTTTCTCTGAACCTCTGCCTTTAAATCCCACTCTCAAGGCTGTAGAAATCACACAGTATTGTGTTCACAGATAAATTGTTCTTGGCTTCAGCAAGCTAATGGTTTTGCATCCAAAGTAAAACCAAGGAATATTAATATTAACCTGCGGCGCCCTTTTCTGTCCATGCCGCGTCCTAGTCCATCCACGCCTTGTGACAATCGCTTCTCCAGGAAAAGGACACCGCATGTGGGAATTGGGCACGGGGATCTTGGAATGTTTTGTACTGATAATTGTAATTTGTGTAGTTCACATGTGTATGTTTTTATGTAATGCTCAATATGGAGTCGAGGGTGGAGACTCCA